>JAULKM010026527.1:0-13892 GCA_032355605.1 Rubia tinctorum | reverse complement strand
TGTTGATAAAGATTTAAATTCACCCCCCCCCCCCCCTCAATCAGATTGAACTTATTTAATTTTAGAGCCAAACTAGGTGTCAACCATTTTTTGAAAAAGATTAAAATAATGATGAACTTGAGATTTTTGGGCAAGAAAGTAGATCCAAACATATTTAGAGCAGTCATCGACAAAAATAAAAAATAACAATTTCCATTGAATGAAGAAACATAGTAAGGGCCCCAAACATTAGAATAAACAAGATCAAATGGAGCCTGACTAGACTCATGAACATGAGATATTGGTAATTTATAGCTCTTCCCGAGCTGACAAGACTCACAAATGTTTTTCAAATTATATAAAGACACTGGAATTTTAAAACGTGAAACTAAATGACAAAGTGACGACTCATTAGGTGGCCTAGAACTCGTGCCAAGTTTGAAGACCAGATCGCGCACCTAGGACAGCACGGAAAAGAGCATTTGATGAATGACTTGGTGGGTTGAGGCGAAAAAACCATTTTCAACGGTTCCAGTTGGATTCACATAACAATGATTGGAAAAAAAACATATAAGTATTATTGTCTTTAGTAATTTGAGAAACTAAGAGAAGATTTTTACAAACATCATGAACAAATAAAATATTATGTATATGAACAGGTTGATCAACATATGGCAAAATAGTCTAACCCAAATGCGTAATAAAAAGAGACGTACCATTGCCAACCTGTAAGCCATCATTACCAATGTAATCAGAATGAATAGATATTTTGGAGAATCAGAGATGATGTGATTCGTAGCACTAGAATCAAAGAACCATGCAAGATCATGCAAGGCAAAGAGCGATGCTAGGAGAGTCGCCGGATAAGCTTGGTGAGAGAGTGGTCGGCAACTGCTGGTGGTGGTTCCTATTACAACAGCGAGATTGACTAGAACAATTCGAGTATGGGCGAGTGGGTGGAAATTCGGAAGTGTTTAATCTCTGCCAACAGTTGAGAAATTCATGACCAGAACGACGATAAATTTGACATTGTAGAACTTGCCGAGGGGAGCCATCATACGCAGATGGGGCAGTGCAAATAGTATCATTAGCTGGAAACTGAGTAGTGGAACAATGCTGATCCTGAATACGAGCTGCTTCTTCTAATAACATACCAAGAAGCTGATGAGAAGAGATATTCTTCGTACAAATATTGAAGGCAGTGCGAAACTCATAGTGCGACACATCGAGGCCATAAAGAATGCATTCAACAAATTCATCATCCGAAACAAAATGGGAACACTCAGCAAGAGAGTCAGGGAACAAGCACTTCCTCTCCACATACTTAAGGATGGAGAGGGAATCCTTCAGGAACGTCCGTAGCTGATGTTTAATCTGCATTAAATTTGCAAAAGTTTGTGTATTAAACATCTACTCCAAAATAACCAAGGCATTTGATGTGGTGACAGCATGGACAACATAAGGAAGAAGCGATATTGAAATCATCGATTGGATCCATAGAAGAACCAGACGATCTTTCTTATTCCAAGATGAGAATTTTAGGTTGAGGCGAGCAGAGGGTTTCGACTTAGTCAAATCCGAAGAAGGCTACAAAAGCTCTGCTAGGGTTGATCCCAGGAGTAAAAAGGAGTCCAAACCATAAACCACAAGTGCAGACTTGACGGACTAGCGTCAGAGAGAGTAATTTTGGCGATCAAGATGAAAATGAAGAGCAAGAAGCATGATGGATAGGGTATCATCGACGGTGGCGAATATGAGTGGATCGGTGTTTTAATGTTGATCGACGTCATGTGGAGGCGGTGGGGAAGAGCTAGAATTTTCCATGGGGGAGGGTGGCGGACGGAAAAGTTGCTAGAGTTTAGCATTCGTGCAAAAATATTAACATGGAGAGAGGATCGATTTGGTTGATACCACGTAAAACTGTATAATAATTCTGGAAAACTGGATTAAAATCATTGAACATATCAATAGGTATTTATACAAGAGGTTGCACAATGAATAAACTAAACCAGGTTACCTAAGGTAAGACAATAACTATATACCAAGAATACAATCAGAATACAATATATACTCTAATAATAAAAACTTGAAGATAGAAGTAAAAAATTGAAACAATATAGAAAGCACCTATGTCTGGAACTTTTCTTCAAGAAACTGTATCAAGTGCTATCAATTCGATTATGCGGGTCAACTTCGAGTTCAGATTAACGGGTTTAGTAATGGGTTGGGTTGAAACGGGTCAATATGTTTGTCGGGTTGAGTTGGGTCAAAACAAGTTCAAGTTGCTACGGGTTGAAGTCTATTGGTCGGGTCAGGTTGGGTCAAAACGAGTTTGGGTTGAAACGAGTCCAAGTCTGTTTTTTTGGTCAAGTCAGTTTGAAAAGTGTCAAATCCTGTTTGTCAGGTAGAGTTGGGTCAAAACGTGTTTGGATTAAAAAGTGTCGAAGTCTGTTTGTTGGGTCGGATCAAGTAAATGTCATGTCAGGTTCTGACGGGTGGGTAATGTTCCTCGGGTCACGTCAGGTTGGATTACACTACTAGAAAACATGTACATAGGCACTGGTATGTCAGTGTTGGTAGGGGCGGAGCTAGAAATTTTTATTTTATGGGTCACAATTTAATTTGGTGTCTCTGCATCTAAAGACAGTTAGAATTTTGAGAAATTTATAATTTAGGGGAATACGGTGGATCTAATTGGAAAAAGTAGGCCATTAATCAAAAATCATATATTGATTAAATAAAAAATTATAAATTAAGTTTTTTAGAAAAAGAATGTAGGGCAATTACCCCTACCTTGCACAATGTTGGATCCACCTCTAGTGCTAGGAGATCAATACCGGTGCTAGGAATTTCATAGGCTACAACAATCTGGCAAATGAACCAAACTAACGGTGCCTATCAATAAATCCAGCACTGTTTCACTGAATACATGTGCTAAATAATAGTGCCGTTGAAGAAAAAATATCTAAATTTAATATTTTTCTGCACCGATTTTGGCTGAATGACGTTTACCGGTGCTAATATCGGTGCTAATATCGGTGCCTATGACCAGAATAGTAATTTTAACAGGTAAAATTGTGGTGGGAAAATAGCTAGCACTGGTATAGCTTATAATATACCAGTGTTAGGAGTGCATTTAATTTTTTAAAATGCTTTAAAATAACCCCACGCAGTTGCGTTATAATTGTATAGACACCGGTATGTTGAAGAATTGTTACCGATGCTCGATATATAGAAAATTTTCCAACATTAACACGCTAAAATAGTTAAGAAAAGGGTTTTGAAAATGGGTTATGGTATGAGTTACTCTAGAACATGTACTAGTATTTTCTAACATTTCACCCAAAGAATCATTTATTTAATATTTCTATATATGGGCAAGAATAACAAAAATCATGTTTTTTTAAGCAACGGATAATGGGGTAACACAATTTTGGATCACAGTGTAATTTTTTAAAATTGTGTATAAGTAATCAATGTTGACTTCTGATACCCTTCCGTTCACTCATATATGTCAAACCGCAAAGTTCCAATCGTATATTATTGAATTGCATATTGGTGATGCCGATTTCGTGATTCAACAACTCTAACTTTCTTAGAGTGACCTAACTACAAAAAGTAAAAAATTCATTCGTAACTCCAAATTGAAATCTGCTTGAACGTAATGCTACCTTATACACCCCCAATGCCTTTTCCAAGTCCGTAACAGAATATTTATCAATAATTGGGTACAAGAACATATACGTAATTCTTTCCGATTTCCTTTTCTTACTTCTAAATAACCAACTATAAGTTACTTATAAACATGTACTGACGATTTCCAACATTTCACCAAAAAATGCATTTATTAAATATTTCTATATTTAGGCAAGAATAACGAAAATCATGTATTTTGGAGTAATGGATAATGGGGTAACACAATTTTGGGCCACAATGTAATTTTCTCAGATTGTGTATAATTAATCAATACTGTAAATTTAAATGTGAATATGGTAATATTTAAGAGAAAAATATAAACTGACAAAAAATGAAGAAAATTAATGCATCAGTGTATACATATACATACATATACATATACATATATACATACATATACATATACATATATACATACATACATATATACATATATACATATACATATACATATATACATATACACATATACACATATACATATACATATATACATATACATATACATATATACATATACATATATACATATACATATACATATTCTTTGATTCTCTTTGCCAAGAACTCAAAACTTCAGTGCTTGAGAAAGCCTCCAAATCATTTTGGGAGATGATTCTTGATAGCAATGGAATGGGGAAGGAAATTACTGACATGGTAGAAAAATATTTGTCGATTAAGTGGCAGAGAAACCCCATTATTTCCTGAAAACACGGTTGGATCCCAGTCATAGATAGTAAAAGAGAAAGGAACTGAAACAAGCAGAGGAAAGGAACAGAGGAAAAGTACATGGATAACATGTATATACCATCATATGAGAGGAATGTTGATGGAAAAAGTAGAGAAGAAAGAGCAAGCAAAGCTGCTAATGCATCAAATTCTGCATCAGATGATGATTCGAGTAAGGTTCTCAAAATGCAAAAACTTGAATCTCCACCTGTAAGTTGTTCGGTTGTTTCCCCGTTGAGAGGTAAAACTGTGACTACTTGGAATTTGAATCAAAAAAGAAAATATGGTACATATTTGAATCAAACAAATGTGTTGTGTGTATGTTGAACCAAAGATATTGTTCCTCTTCATCAAAGAGGCAAAAGAAGTGGTTGATGCTGGTTCTTTTTTGGCCTTATAATTATGTTAGATGGATTTTTATTGATGAGTCTGTCTCTCGAAAGACGGTCTTTCCATAAGTTATGGAAAAATCAAGGTTTAAATTGCAAATTAAAATAAATTAATAGACAAATTTTGGATTACATTAATCGGGTCATAAACTTGTAACTAATGTACGTTGCATAATACATTTTTAATATTACAACTAAAACCTTTTACCTTTTGATTTTTTTATTCAACTCAATCTTTCTATGTCTATAGAAAGACGGTATTTTCCAAAACTTTACCTTTATTGATATTATTTTGGGTAAAATTGTGCTCCATAGTTTTTAGAACACCAAATTCAAAAAAATTGTGCATTGCATGAGTGAATAATTAGATCAAAATATCTACAGAAGGAAACTGCACAGTACAACTTACAAAAACAACTACAAACCATGCATTCAATAACAACATGGAAAAATATAGATGAAAGGTGCTTCAACTATATTTTGTAAGTGTTTCAACTATAACTTGTAAGTTCTTCACTTATAGCTTATAGGTGTTTCAAGTATAAATTGTTGGCGTTTTACTTATAACTTGTAAGAGCTTCACTTATAGCTTGTAGGAGTTTAAAGTACAACTTGAAGGTGCTTTTACCACAACTTGCAAGTGATTCAATTGTAGCGTGTAGATATTGTGTTTTTAGAACTTGTGTGTGTTACAAAAATATGGAAATATAATTGGTTTATGGTACTTAAAAGTACAACCGGAAGGTGCTTCTGCCACAACTTGTAAGTGGTTCAAATGTAGCATGTAAGTTCTTCTTCTTTTTTTAAGTAAAAATGGTAGGTGTTTCTACCACAGTTTGTAAGTACTTCAAATCTAGTTTATCGGTGCTTATTTTATAATTTGGACGTACAAAGAAAACTTGGAATATATACAACTTTAAGGTGCTTAAAGAATAATTTGTATGTGCTTCAACCATACCTTAGGAGTGCTTTAAGTGTAACATGTAGGTTCTTTCTTGATAATCTGGACCAGCTACAAAAACAACTTGGAATTAGTTCAGGTGCATGCGCTTAAAGTAAAACTTGTATGGGTTTCTACCATAACTTGCAAGTGCTTCAACGGTAACTTGTACGTGCTTCGAACACTGCTTATGAGTTTATAACTTGGACCTACTATGAAAACAACTTTAAATAATATAATTTTAAGGTGCTCAAAATACAACTTGTAGGTGTTTCAACCACATATTATAAGAGCTTCAAATGTATACGGTTTTTCCGTTATAACTTAAACATGCTATGAATACAATTTGAAATAAATATAAATTCAAGGTACTTAAATAACATAAATAGTATGTGCTTTAATTATAACTTATAAGTGTTTAAAGTATGACATGTAGGTGCTTCCAACAATCTAGTCGTTTTAATAAATATATTTTATAATATTAAACTCCTTTATTTGAAAATACTACCCTTACCAACCATAATCTGAATATTTTGGAAAACATAGACATAATTTAATTTAAATATCAAGAGAGGCTTGGAGAAAAATTTCTTTATTTATTAAAGATAAAATCAAAATGCAATAATTTCTTAAATAAGAAATTATATCCAAAATATTACGTACTCCGGTACTATTATGAAGAAAGTAAAGATAAGAAAAGTTTAGCCGGCAAGTGTCAAGAATCTAAAATTCAATTAAATGATCCTAGTCAGACTGTACAGTATCACCGAGTAGATTGGACGGCTAAGATTTAGTCTCACATAACATGATGTTGTCTCACATGAGCCCTCCCCTATATATAAATGTATATATACTCCACGTATATATATATACTCCACGTATATATATACACTCCATGTATATATATATATATATATATATAAACTCCATGTATATATATACACACTCCATGTATATATATACTCCATGTATATATATAATGAGAATTTAAAATTAAATAACATTGAATTTATACTCTTATAGCATTTAAGAATTCTAAATTAATTTAAAAGTGCCAAAAGGTTAATCAGCCCAATAGCCATATGAATTCAGCATATTTAATGGTCCAAGGTATTAATCCAAGTTGATTATGGGTTAGGTTGAATCGGGTTCAACTTGAAACGTATTCCGATTTAATCATGTTTGGGTCGGAATAAGATTTCAGGTTGATTCGGTCATGTCGGGTTAGGGTCCTGATTATCAGGTCAGAATCGGGTTTTGGGTTGAGTTCGGGTTTGGGTTTGGGTTTGGGTCCAGCGTAACAGGTCATAATCAGGTTTTGAGTTGAGTTCGGATCGAACCGGGTTCGGGTATGGGCCCAGCGTATCAGGTCAGAATCGGGTTGAGGGTTGAGGGTTGAGTTCGGATCGAGTCAGATTTGGGTTCAGCTCAATATTTTGCGGGTTAGGATCAGGTTCAGGTTGAGTTCAGTCGAGTCAGTCCTGGTCGAATCAGAAATTCGGATTAGATATTGACAGCTCTTGTATGGGATGTTGTGTCCATCCGATGTTGGTACGCTTTCAGATGTCCTCGTCCTCGGGTGACTTTTTAATTTGATGTTTACAAAAACCGGATTCAAAAGTCTATCCCTTTTATAAAATATAAAAATAAAATTACTGAAAGTGGAACTGATATCAGTATGCCTTCAATAGTTCAAGTGCAGTAACCCAGAACAATAACAACAAATATTCATCCATATCCTTAAAATTAACAAAAATTCACATATTTAAACCAAACAGGAACAACATAAAGATTTTAGAAAGATAAAAGACAAATTTAAAAAAAGGCCCAGATCTAACTATAGGATTTCTCGATTAGAAAACAGAAAGACATATTCAAACTAATTACTCCTCTGTTACTCTACTGGCACACTTTTTAATTTGGGACTTTTTTATATTAACACTATCTAATTATGACAAATTTAACGTTATTACATCCACTCATTTTACTTTTCTTTCTTTTCATTCAATTTCATCCATTCATTCAGCATCTCCGAAATTCTAACGCTTAAAAGTAAGGGAGAACGACTTGGGAGACCCTTGAACTCCCTCTATCTTCCCCTTTTAGCCCCTTATCTTCTTTTTTTGAATACTTTTAACCCCTCAACTGTCAAAACTGTTAAATCGTGGTCCTTCCATCTTGTCAAAGCGTTAACTTTGGTCAAAAACGTTAATTTTAAGGGCAAATTATTAATTTCACATTTTCCTTTTCCTTTTCTCATTTTCTTTTTAATGCGAACGATTTGGGAGGCCCCTGAACTCCCACCATCATCCCCTTTTATCCCCTCAATTTTTCTTTTCCAATCATTTTTCCTCTTTTAAGGGCAAATTAATTAGCTACGAATTTTAAAATCCACTTAATTGGAATTACCAAAGCCAAAACCTTAAGTTTAAGGAATTAAAATTCAATCCTTTTTTCCTTTTCCATTTTCCTTATTACCTTTTCTATTTTCTTTATTTCCTTAATTTCTTTTCTATTTTTCTTATTTCATTTTCCCGCCGCTGTCTTCCTCCTCCCCTCCGCCGTCTGCCACCACCTCACCACTTCGCCATCACCATCTATCTCCTACCAGCCCACCACCACTACCTAAACTCCACCTCACCATCTCGCTACCACCATTAATCCTCCGCCAACTCCCCACCACCATCTATCCTCCGCCACCTCGCCACCACCATCTATCCCCCACCATCCATTCCACCATCACCATCTATTCTCCTCCCCGCCACCATCTATTCTCCTCCCCACTGCTACATGAACCGGCGCCACCATCTACACTTTCTTCCCCCGCCAAAAACCAATCCTGATAGTGAAATAGGGCCCGTCCAAGTTGTTCAAGTGAACAATGGAGATGGGGGTTTTAGATTATGACGACGGTGGTGACGCCGAGGTTTCAGAGACGACAAGGATTTTAGAGTCCGATGAACAATGAATCAGCCTCCATATGGTGACGCCGAGGGTTTCCGAGATGGGGAGGAGGAATTGGACGGGAGGGAGAGGTATTCAAAGCACTCCCCGACGGGAGAAAAGAAGAAGAAGGTCCTGAAACCCTCGGCGGAAGAAAATTGAGCAGGCGGAGCTGGTCGAGAAGGAGAAAATGAGATAAATAAAAGAGAATGAGTAAACGATAAAAAGATAAAAAGATAAAAGGAGAAATAAAAAGGAAAGAAAAGGGAAAATAAAAAGGGAAATGTAAAATTACTATTTTACCCTTAAAATTGACGTTTGACCATTACTTGACGCTTTATCTTGATGGAAGGGGCCCGAGTTAACAGTATTTTCAGTTGAGGGATTAAAAGTATTAAAAAATGCGGGGCTAAAAGGGGACAATGGAGGGAGTTCAGGAGGCACCAAGTCGTTTGCCATAAAAGAAAATGGGAAAAGGAAAATGTGAAATTATTAATTTTCCCTTAAAAATAACATTTTTTACCAAAGTTAACGCTTTGACCAGACGGAAGGACCACGATTTAACAGGACAGTTGAGGGGCTAAAAGGGGAAGATGGAGGGAATTTAGGGGTCTCCCAAATCGTTCACCCTAAAAGTAATGTTTCAGTAATAGATAAACAGAGGGAGTACAATATGAACAAAGAAACCATGAAGAAGGTTAAGATCTTCAAACCCCTAGTTGGGAAACAACCATTTCTCTTGCATCAAACCCGTTGTTGCTAAACTTCTTGAGATTAGGATCATCATCTAGAAAGAAATCGGGAAGAACTGAATAAACCTTAGATTGATGGGAAATGGGAGGAGAAGACACTAGTGGAGGAATAAACTGTGACGAATCCAACTTCTATTGGGGGATTGGGAGGTCATCGTCGTGCCTCTCGAAAATAGTATTTATACGCCCTAATTGCTGCTAACTATCAGAAAGCAGGTAGTAGCAAGTCGTAGTCGTCCTTTAGGAAAAAGGGGTTTTGTCGACGTTAAACGTAGCTAAAAAGTACACGAAAAAGTCACTCTACTTGAGTGGTAACAAAGTGGGGGGTTTTGGTTTTGGAAAACACTACAATTAATTTAAACTACTAAATTAACAAACAATTATAGAGAACTATGCATATACAATCACACTAGCACAAAAGACGGAATAAAGATTATAACGAGTTTTGGGCGCAATTGGTTTACATTTCTAGTTATCCTTTGATCATCGACTAATCATCCTATTTTTATGCATAAACCACATATTGTGCAGAACTTGTCAACACCTTTCGAGTGAAGACATTTCTCACCTCTCCCCGGTTATAGTTAGAGGGGGCGATCGGCGCCACACAATAACCCTTATCCTTATGTCACTCTAGACAATCGGCGTCACAGACTTCTCCGAGAATAGCAATACACATGGAGAACCAATACAACTAACACAATATCTTACAAGCGATAAATATTGGGATAGCACAATTATGTTCCCTAATGATGACTACGAGGATTGGCCTTCATGCTAAGCGTCATTAGTGTACTAATTAGTTAATTAGGCAAACTCATTCAAATTCATCCTAAATCTAAGCAAAATCATCAATCAATAATAATAATTAGTTGTCACACCCAATTAAAACCTGACATTAACCAACGATAAATACATCGAAAAAAAAGACAAAGCCTCTCGGGTTTGACCAAAAGCCTAGCTAAGAATCAATTCATGATCTTCAACTAGTTGATCATCCTAGTCTAAATCATGCATTAATCACACAATAAAGCATAAAATATAGTTGATAATCAAAGCACAAAATAGGATAAACCTAGTCTCATAATATCATGCAAGAACTGCTTGCCAATTGCTCCCAAGATGAAATCTATCCTAGATAATAAAAACCCATAAGAAATATACAAGAATCCGTGCAAGAAGTACAAAAACTAAGAAAAAATATAGAAAACTAGAGTTTTTAGTGCCCAAGTCGGGCTTACACAAATAGGGAAGAAGTGGGGCTATTTATAGTCCAAGAAAATAAGGGGGGAGCCGAAAGTGTCAAATTCTGGGCTGATTTCGCTAACCGCAGAGATGCCTTGCGGCCTGCAGAGGAGCTGCTGCACTCTTCTTATTTGCTTCGCCACGAGTGAACTGCTTATCCGTTTTGGGAGTTCTTGTAGTTAATTTTATAGTGATCGAGAAGATGAATCCAATGGTATCACCCACAAACTCTGTTTCTTCTCGGATAATTCCCAAAACTTGGTTCAACTTCTGAATCACAATTCATCCGCTTCTTTGTCTTCCTTCTTCGACCCTTTTATCTTTTACCATATTTTGACTCGTGGCCTTCAATATTCTACCATCCTTGCGAACGGTCTTCCCTAAAATACTTTAAAGTTCTTACGAGCAATCTACAAATTAAGCTCACGACAAGGAATCTAGATGCTCGTAAGGTCCAAAAATTCGTTAGACTCAAAGATGTTATAAAATAAAGGATTTAGATACAAAAACAAAAAACAGTTATCCAAACCCTTTATAATATAATTCTACCTAAATCTATCAATTTTCCAACAAAAAGATAACAAGCGAGATTTTAAATGATTCAAAAAATACATGCATTTGACGTCTCATCAAATCCCCTACACTTAAACTTTTACTCGTCCTCGAGTGAACAAGAACAAGCAAAGACCTAAGCGTAAATTAGCATGCAAAGGCTTTCCCAAAACACCCAACATTTTATTCCAAAACTACCCTAGCCCATGACATAAGAGTCTCTCACACACTCACATCCCAAAGCCTAAGATTATCTAAACAACCATCATACCAATCAAAGGTGAGGTTCAAAATACAAGTATAAAACTAGCTTACTCTACCAAAGAAACTATCAAATAGACAAACTAAGAGAAGCATATAATGTTTTAATTTCTCTCATTTTCTCTCGTTTTTCCTAGGAGCCCTCTCGGGTTTTCATCCCAGCTTCACACAGCTTTTTTTCTTTTTCAATGCTCACCCTCACCTTTTTCCACCCCATTTAGCCTCTCATTTTTTTCATAGGTCGTCCTTTTGGGTTTTCGACCTATCCGGACCCTTCAATTTTGCTTAAGTTTCCCTCTCGGGTTTTCGACTTAGCAGAAATTTTTTTTTCAAACAAAATAAATCAAAATAGAGCATATGCACATTACAATACAATACAATGAGACATATTTCTCTCCCCCACACTTGAAATACAATTTGTCCTCAATGTGACAAAAGGACAAGATAAAGAAATATGGGAGAAAGAAAAAACAACTCGCAACTAGGATCTTAAAGGTTCATCCTGGTGGTAGCAATGTTCACTCCTCAATGAATGTTATATCCTCCATATTCTCGAACTCCATCCGATATGCAACCTCGACCCATCCACTACAAACCCACAACTATGTAAGTCTCGATCAACACCCACTAAAAGCAACAACTAGTAGTACTCCTATATGGTGGTTTTGGTGGTGGTTGACTGTGGTGGTATTTTGTGGTTTTGGATAAGAGTTTTAGGAAAAGGGTGAGGGAATTTTTTTCAATTGTTTTTTCAAAATAAAAAATCTACTAAAACAAATTAAAACTAGGGCTGCCTCCCGAGGAGCTCCGTATATTTAACGTCGTCGGCACGACCCTATTGTTATCCATATGGTGAAGGTTCGAACCCCTTTACCATGAGTATCCAAAAGTAGAGAGTTGGGGATAGAAATCTTCCAAGAGGAAGATTTTGTGGAGGTGGAGTTGGTCTTAAAGGAGATGGGTGGTTTGGAATCTAGGCGTAATCATTTGGCTCCCCTATTGTCTCCTCCAAAATTCCAAAAAATGTGGAGTTGGTTTAATTGGTGGAGGTGGGGTGATGATGACAAGAATAATGAATATAGGACAACTACCCCTTGCTCAACTTCTTTGTCATCAACAACCAATTCTTTATCCCCTTGGACCTCATCTTCAACTTCCTTTACCACCTCGTCCACCAAGGTCAAAGGATTCGCCCCTGGCTTCAGGCTCACCTCCGATTGCGATGGAAGCTTGCCGAAATCTCTACCCTCCAACCGGGCCACAGGAGATTATATTTGACTAACTTGGATTTCCAAACCTTTGAATCTCGCGAAAGAGTAGTCTTCCACATTTGTAATTCTAGATATGGTTCGGTCTTCCAAGTTAGTGACCATATTTTTTATAGCATGCAAGAGCTTCTCATACTCCGACCTTGGCTTTCCTTCTCAAGGCTTAGATGACCCCTTATCCCTTGGGTAGGGTTGTTATGGCATGGCATAAGGTGATGAATGTCAATTATATTGCTCATAGTGTTGGTTTTCCGGTGCATTCCAATACCACGAATCTGGATTACCACTCCGCTCCGAATTGTAAGAATCATAGTATGAATATCATTCTTGAGATCCTTGACCTTTGAAACCAACAACTCCAACCTCTTCATAGCACTCCTCATGGTACCCTTGGTTTCAAAAACAAAGGGTTATATTCTCCTTGTAGTGCCCCTCTCTCAACCAATAGCAAGACTCGGTAGGATGGTCAGAATGACAAATCCTACAAAAACTTGCTTGTTGAGCCTCTCTTCTCATTATGAGTTCCCTCAATGTGAGCTATTCCATTTTTTAAAAAAATTCAGAATAGTAGTGCAAGAATTTTTGGTAGAAGTACACCAAGAACTCAAGCAATACATACTTTGAACAAAAGCAAATAAAAACAAAGAAGCACAAAGAATTTGGGGTCGTAGTGCAAAGGTTCTCGGCTCTTAGAATACGCACGTGCCATAAACTAAGAACAAAGGCAATAAGTCTTTCTGAAAAACAACAAACAAAAAAACACAATCTATGAGCAAACAAGAACACACAAAGAGAAGCACAAAGCACTACACTAACACTCAACAAAATACGCCTTTTCCCCGGTAACGACGCCAAAATTTGGAAAGTTGTCGTCGTGCCTCTCAAAAATAGTATTTATAGGCCCTAATTGCGACTAACTACTAGAAAGTAGATAGTACCAAGTCGAGGTCATCCACGAGGAAACGGAAGTTTTATCGAGTATTAAACATAGTTTAAAAGCACATAAAGAAGTCACTTTACGTGTGTGGTAACAAGGTGGGGGGGTTTTGGTTTTGGAAAATAATACACTTAATATAAAC
Source organism: Rubia tinctorum (assembly GCA_032355605.1). Taxonomy (NCBI): domain Eukaryota; kingdom Viridiplantae; phylum Streptophyta; class Magnoliopsida; order Gentianales; family Rubiaceae; genus Rubia; species Rubia tinctorum. The sequence continues at coordinate 59 of JAULKM010026527.1, read as the reverse complement.
TACTAAATTAACAAAAAAATTATAGAGAACAATGCAAATACAATCACACTAGCACAAAA
>JAULKM010026506.1:0-13893 GCA_032355605.1 Rubia tinctorum | reverse complement strand
TTTCCATCTTAAAACCAATTGGTACTAAGTGGAGGTAATCCAAGACCTTATATGTAAGTCATTATCTTTGTAAGAAATCGATGTGAATACATCTTTCAACACGCCTCCTCACGTGCCAACGTGGAAATACTCCACGACCCATATCAGACCAAATTAAAGAGGATCCACACATTGACCCAATACACCCAACTCAGGCCCAGGTCTTAAATAATTGGCTCTGATACCATGTTAAATTTAAAGGTATCTTGGACTTCCATCTTAAAACCAATTGTACTAAGTGGAGGTGACCCAAAACCTTATATGTAAGTCATTATCTTTGTAAGAAATTGATGTGAGATATATCTTTCAACATCTACTTGATGCAAGTGCTAATATAATCCCAAGACACCATTTCCGGTGCTGACCGACATTGACCACACATAAAATGACTAAAATGTCATTTGGGCTAAAAACTAAAAGTGTTGGGACAATTTTAGACTTATGCCACCCACACCCCTCCACCAGCCACCATCCCCTCCACCAGCCATCGTCCACCACCCCCTCCACCCGGCCGTCACCACCACCCGCTTCATCGGCTACCACCACCAACCCCTCCTCCCGGCCACAACCGCCAGCCCAGCTCTTGCCACTCCCGCCCCGCCACCACCCACCAGCCTAGCCTCTCGCCACTCCCGCCAACGCTACCCCCACCGCCCCCCAACCCTGCCCCCACCACCACCCACAATGACAACTACCTCACCTGCGGCCCCCCTCCCCTAGCCTGACGCCACCCGAGGCCCCTGTCCACAGCCACATTCGGGCACTACAGCCATATTCGGGGGCTACATTCGGGTGCTACGCCATTCAGAGGGTTTAAATCATCTTTTCAATCAATTCTGACCTTACACTGCCATAATGGCAAAAATTGCACTTGCATCAATTATCTAAGCTTATATTGGCACTTTTAATTATCAAAATGTTATATTGGCACTTATGTCATTTAGGTAGGGTTATAAAAGCACTTTTCTCGAGTTTCTTTTATAGCTTGCATCTCATACTTTTAACGACAACGTATGAAGTTTGATGTGGATATAGATCTAAATACTATAGGGATAAAAGTATTTATGCCCATGAGTTATTTATTTAGTGCACATATACCCCCCAGTTTTTCGAAAGTGCACATATACCCCTATAGCCGGAGATTGACGTTTGAAAAACCGAGGGGTCTATTTGCACAAAACAAGGAACAGGGGTATTTGTGCACTTTCGAAAATTTTAGGTGTATATGTGTACTAAACAAGGAGTTGAGGGGTATGAATGCACTTTACTCAATACTATAAGTCTATCTCCATGAATATCATACTACATTAATGAGTGCGTCTCTTGAAAGATGGTCTTTTCATAAGTTATGGAAAGACCAAATTTTAAACAGCAAATTAGAAGAAATCAAGATAAAATATTTCAATTGTATTAATCGGGTTATAAACTTATAAGTACTGCACGTTGCATAGCATTTTTTAATATTGCAACTAAAACCTTTTACCTTTCTATAATTCTAATTCAACCTCGTCTTTCCATATGCCTATGGAAAGAAGGTATTTTCCAAGACTTTGTCTATAATTAATACCCACAAAGTCTTTCACTCACTCTATAACTTAATAGTTTCGGAAGATGAGACTATATGACAACACGATCACCAACGAAGACCAAGGTTAACCAATACCCACGAACTCTACTACTTGGAGATTCCAAGAGATACGACTACATGAGGACAAACATGATTTAAGCGATCTGACACGAATGAGGCTATGATTCCACGATAGGACAAGTGACTCACCTCCTCCCAGTGTCGCTAATTAACGAATCACGGGAGATCCACCAAGTTAATCGAGAGGAGGCTAAGTATTAAGGGTAAAAGATAGAATTTGTAATGTTGCTCTCATTCCTACTACTATACTACCGAAATTGGTAGATAGCGGCAAGTACTAGGGTCGTCCACAGAGATGTTAGAAATCTAATAATCAACTATACACAGCTGCAGTCAGGTCGTCAATTCGATCACGTGTTAGGAATAATCAATGTTGGTAAAAACAGGCATTGGGGGGATGGGTTGCTAACAACTACTAACATGCAATTGCTCACGAGAATAAACTATATAAACTAGAACTTAGAGAATAAACTATATAAACTATCATTTGTGTAACTTGATTAATGTTATTTCGATCCTTGATTTAATCACATACAAGAACTACAAACCTATCATATTGTTTGTGACACGTGGTGTGTGATGTGCACCTTTATGCATGCATTAGCCGATGCATTTGACATATTTATTATCATCTTTTGTTTGGTTGATTTCTAGTTTTAGTTAGGTTTACATGACAGAGGGTTTAGACGGTCATTTTTGGTTTTCTTGTCTGAATCCGGAGTTTTGTATACTTAATTGAAGCTAATGGACACTTTGTATTCACGGGAACCTAGATCTTCCTTTTTGATCTCATTAGTAGGTTGCTCGTGAGTAATTTTTATCAACTTTTTTGTAGAAGGTCATCCGCGAGGATGATAGAAGATATTTGAAGGTCATTCGCAAGAATTGTAGAAGATATTTGAAGGACATTCCCAAGGATGGTAGTGGATTTAAGACCACATACTCCATAGCGTGGTGGTAGATGAAATTGAGCCCGAAAAAGCCGGATTCGAAGTTCAAGAAGCCAAGGAAGAAGCGGAGGAAGTGTTGTTCTAGATTGCACAGAGTTTTGGGAACAATCCGAGAAGAATCAGCACTTCAAAGTGGTACCATTGGATTACTCTCTTGGAGCACTATAGAATCGACTACAAGAACTCTCAAATCAAATCAGCGGTTCTTCCGTAGCGGAGCCAACAAGTCAGCCAGCCGGAGGCCAGCACGAAGAATAGCCCAAGCAGCACGAAAGCAACTTAGCACGGACTATGTCAAGAAATACGAGCCATGCCAGGGGCCTCCAGCATGGACTGTGTCGACCCTAGCTGCCCATGCCCCATGTTTTCTTTTCACTCCAAAATTTGGCTAAGTATGGGCGCAGACCATTCTGTTTCACACGGTCTGCATCGTTTCAAGCCACTAATGCCAAGACTAGCTTACGAGTTATGAAGAATAACACATTCCATGCCATGTTACTGAGTAAAACGAGGTTCCAGCCGACATGACACACCAAATGACATGGGATGTACGCTCAGAAGTTTAAAAATGGAGTTCTGGCTGATGCCCCGTGTCGGTTGACATGAACCGCGCCAGCACGAGGTAAATGGTTTGTGCCACGACCGATGGCCAGCGACGGCATGAGGTCACAGGTCGTGCCATGATTGATGGCCCTCGCCAACACGAGGGGGCCTCGACTGGCATGGACTGTGCCAGACGCCACCTCCCGTGCCGTTTTCGACTACTAGGATTTTTTGCCATTTTGGGTCTTTTACAAGGCCCAATTCCCTACTATTATTTATATGGACCCTTGTATACCAGGGTAAAAGTTTATGCCCACTTTTTATCTTTAAGAGTAGGTTTGAGAGAGAAAATACTCTTCCTTCTCTCTAGTTTATTTTTCATTCTTCCCTTCATTTTTTTGGCTAAAAATTGTTGAATCCAGTGAAAAACTTGGGTTCAATGCTTTAGGAGTAGGGAATTAACTTGGGTATTATATTTTTATTCATGTATTAAAGTCTATTTTGTAATATATCCTAGATTAACCTATTTATATGTGATTTGTGATATTATGTTGGCTTGTTCTTAATGTTTGTGGATTGAATGATTGTCACACTTAGTTAGCACACCTCAAAGTCTACTTTCATGTTGCCACAATATTGATAACCCTCGGGGAGGGAAACCTAGATGTGCTTCGCTAACCATGGGTCCGGATCCACATTGGGGTGTTCAAGTTGGTTTCCGCTGTTAAAGTTACGATCGGCCATGCACTAGTAAGTCGAAGAGTTGGTCTGAAGGGTATCAGGTAGAGATAGATACAGTAGCAAACTAGGGTTAGCTTTACAACCCTGGAGCCATCGATAAGGTGCTTCACCCCTTTGGCGGATCATCCTGTGGATTGATTTAGCGATGCCGGGAGGGGGCGAGTCAGTGTTATTTCTCACACCCCGTGGGCTGGACTTCACTTTTGGGACTTGGAACGACACAGAACATGTAAAATAGAGTGGCCCGTGCCCATAATTCGTTGTTTGGGAGTGATTTTGGAGCACTAGTGTAACGGTCTGCACGGATAAGCACGACCCGTGTAAACTTGCATGTCTCATGCAAGCCACTTTGCACAGACCGTGCATAACTGGTGTTAGCTTCGTGCATGGATCGTGCCGGCTGGCAGGTTTGATTGATTGACACCGTCTTCTATTCTTGGCTTTCTTGAACTTAAAATTCATCTTTTCAAGGCTCAGTTCCATCTATTACCACGCTTTGGAGTTGGTGGCCTTCAATCTAATATCATCCTTGCAAATGGCCTTCGATATCTCTTACCATCCTTGCAAATGGCCTTCAAATTTCTTTTACCACCCTCGCGGATGAACTTCGACAAAATCATGGTGAAAAGGTGCTCACAAAAAACCTACTAATAAGATCACAAAGGAAAATCTAGGTGCTCGTGAATACAAAGTGTCCATTAGAATCAATTAAGTCTACAAAACTTGGGATTTAGACAAGAAAACAAATAATAGTTGTCTAAAACCTTTGTCGTGTAAACCTAACTAAAACTAGCAATTAACCAAATGAAACTTGATAATAAATGAGTCAAATGCATCGGTTAATGTATGCATAAAGATGCACATCAATCCCCCCACACTTAAAAAACTTTACTCATCTTCGAGTAAACAAAAACGAGAAAAGATTCAAGAGGAATGTAGCATGCAAAGAGAAGTTAACTGATGCACTCAACTTATTCCCAAGCTACCCTAGTTTTCCCTAAATATTGTAAGACTCTCACAAATCTCACTCTCCCCGAAGATTCAAAGTAACTTATCCACCCAAAATACATAAAAGAAAAAGGGAAAAAGGTAAAGTAAAATGATAAATGCTAAACTAGCTTATCCAAAAAATCTGCTGAAGAAAATCCAAGAGATGTTGATGAAGAAACCGCCAAAGATGGCCAAAATATGTTGATGAGGAAACCGCCAAAGATGGCCAAAAGATGTTGAAGTTTTGTTTCCAATTTCTCTAAATTTCTCTCATTTTGCTTATTAGCTCTTTTGGGTTTTTATCCTAACATACACATGTAAGCTCACCTCTCACATTTTTCCACTCGGACTCTCATTTTTGCCTAGGTTTTCCCACCTAGCTGGCCTAGCCACAAATTTTTACCTAGGTCTTTTGACCTATCCAGATTTTCTTCCCATTTTGCCTAAGTTGCCCTTTCGGGTTTCCAACTTAGCCGGGTATTTCTTTTCTTCATTTTTTCAAAATTTTCAATTTTTTTGTGCAACACAAAATGCCCCAAGAGTGGGCTTCATACAACAAAATTATTGTGAAAATTAAAAAAATTACACCACCAAAAAGTTTCATCCCAAATCATTCCCAGCAAAAACAAAGTGATAGCAACCTAAAGATTACACCACCAAAAGCTCTACCAACTTCCCAAAACCAAAGAAAACACCAAAAACACCAAACAAAACAACACCAAAAACACAAAGGAATCCTGAGGTGAAAGACTCCTAAGTGTTTCACTACTCCCTCCCCCACACTTAAACTATGCATTGTCCCCAATGCAATGAACCAATATAGATAATAAGTGAGAGAAAGAAAAATAATGAACTCACTCATGTGACCCCGAAGGGTCCCTATTCAAGTGTCGTGTTTCAAGCCTCCTCATTCTTTCTTCCTGATGCATTTCTTGCCTCTCGTTAGGAATGACATCCCGAAAACCATCGAGCCTCGAAATGTGAAATCTCTCTAGTAGTTGCTCAATGGCCTCTTCTTGGACATCTTCCCTCTTATCCACAATAGCGAACTTCTCCTTCATTTCTGGCTCGATGAGTCTAACTTAGACCCATAAATGTGCATGGTATCCTCCATAAAGCTCAGCTGAGTCCCAAAATCCTCCAACTGTAAGTTCATCTCGCCTACCGCATGACTAATCTCCTGCACAAGTTGAGCATAACTCACAAGTTATTCCTAAAAATATGGGAATGGCCGAAGAAATCCGTGGGTATGTGAGTGGGATTAGGTGGTGTTCTAGATGGAGTCTCACCATCATCCTCCTCAATGTCTATGTCCATGTTTGATAGGAATATTTAGAAGTCATTCTCAAAATACGAATCAAGTGCTAGGAACAAATTCTCCAATACAGTGTCTTGGTTGAAAGCGGTGCGCTCCATCTGTGGAAGGATAAAGAAATTGCAGATTGTGGAGCCACCGTACAACCACACAAATTGATCCTCCAAGATTGTGGTAGCTACCATAGAAGCTCTCGCCAGCTTATCCATAGTGTACCTCATCCCCGAACGACCTAAATTCGCCAATGCAATGGAGAAGGAACCGAATGGCCCAAGCGTTGGGCTAAGAGTCCGACCATGCCAACCATAGATATTTTGCCACCTTTTTATTTCCTATGGTAATGCATTCCTCCACGAAAACCGCCACCATGTTTGAATAAAAATTTCCCTCCAGGGTCATCACCCAAAGGAATTGGACATCCGCAAAGGGACACTGTGAAAGCTCTTCGTGTTAGGATACCCCCATGGACAATAACCGCTGGACATATTGCATCACCGGATGGACAATCATGGTGCTCTTGCAAAGATGCTTCCTCTCCATGCTCGAAAGAATTATCCAAAAAATTCTCAAAGAAAATGGAAGACCTTGTTGGTGTGTCCTTGGAATCTCCTTCCCGTACGTCCACCCAAATGCTTGGGCAATGTCCTCATGTGACATAGTGTACTCCTCATCATCCATCCAAGTGGAAATGGATAATTCTCCTCCCTTCACTGTCCTTTGATTGCTCTAAGGTTGCCAAAAACTCCAAACTCCACCGTATGTAGGTCTTGGAATTCTTGTCCAAGAAACCCTTTTTGCCTATTCAGCTTAGCAAATACTTGACTGGCTCGAGTAGACCCAGAGCTTCCAAGGTCTCCTTCCAAGCAAACTTTGTTTCTAATATGGTTCGCTTTAGGCATCTCAAGTACTTCCACCTCTAGGTCGCACTCCCGGAAATGGTGGTCAACCCCATGAACTCATCAACATAAGCGGGATTAGGAGGAAGGGAAGTCTTCGGCTCTTGTCTCCCAACCTTGGCCGGCTACTTCCCTTTGTCACCCCGGGAACTTGTTCCTTTTTCCGATCTATTTTTTTATGCATCCCATCACAAGAAGAAAAAGGTGGTAATGCAAGAATAACCAAAGGCATTCATCAAGAATCATTCAAAAAGAACACTTATTCCTAAATAGTCAAAAAATTCTTAATCATGCTATCTCAACATAAAGGCTATTTAATTAAGAAACATTCTTCCTAAACAACCAACCCATGACAAGTCATAACATCCCATTAAGAAGATCATGAAATCAAGAATCATCCCTCCTAAATCACCATAATCAATGAACATCATATCATCAAAGCATAAGAATACATGCTCCCCCACACTTAGTTTAGCACAAGATCATTCACATTACCCAAAAATTTCCTCAAAAACACTTCAACATTTTTCGAGTTTCAAGCTTCCATCACATCACCATCATGCTAAAAAAAAAGTAAACATAGAGCTACAAGGATTACCCGGAATTTGAGGCCAAAAGATGAATAATTCACATACGTAGGGTGAACCTCACTTACAATGGTACAATCACTAACAAGAGCCCAATGAGTGCAATGGCACTCTTCAAAGAGATGGAAAATGGAACAAGCCAGTTTGGTACAAGATTTATAGTGAATCCCGTGGATAAACCGTCTCATTCTCACAAGCTAGAGAAGAAAGTCTAAGCTCTTGCTTCTATGATGAAGAAATTCATGAAAGATAGAGTTAAACAAGTCAAGGTGTTCAGCCTTAGACCTTATCAATCTTCACACCAATGTTTGTCCAAAAATGGTGGAAGATTTGGAGGAGGTTAAGGCGTTGTATTTCAACAATGGTGGCAATAGGCAGCAATTTGGTAGCAGACAACAACAAGGTTTCCGTGGGAACTAAGGAGGCAAAAGGCAAGACCCCTATTCTAATACCTTCAACCTGAGGTACCGCGATCACCCTGACTTTCGTTGGTGTGAGGAGAACCAAGTGTAAGGGTAAAATCAATGAGGACAAGCTCCACCCCAACCATACCCAAGGGGACAGGAGCCTTCTAATAATAATGCCTCACTCTACAAGTCAGATCGAGAAGAGATCTTGGAAGCAATCTCTCAATTGGCTAAGAAGAAAGATGTGTTCGCAGAGTGAACAAGGCGTGAGACTGAAGATCTCGGGACTAGGGAATTTTCAAGCATCAAGAATCTAGAAATTTAAGTCGTAAAACTTTCTACCTCGGTGAGCTGACTTGAAGCCAAAGAGTTCGGCAAGCTTCCTTCCTAACCGGAGATCAATCCGAGGAATGTGAGCGCTTTGAAGCTAAGAAGTAGGAAGGAGGTGCGCGAGCTCAAGAAGGATATCTTACAAGAGGATGACTTGATCATGGAGAACAATAAAACCAACTTGGAGGAGCATGAATTGGTTGTGGAGAAGGAACTTCCAACACCCGAGGCGAGGGTGAATCTTCTGCAACCTTTCCCTAGCGCACTTAGGGGAAGGCCAAAAGTGACAACCAATGATGAGCACATTCGTAAGATCTTCAAGAAGGTTGAGCATGTGCCTTCTTATGCTAAATTCTTGAAAGTTTCATGCACTAAAAAGAGGAACAAACCACTTGGGAAGTCAGGAAAATTGAAAATAAGGGGAGTTTCTACTCTTAATCATAGAAATTTACCCAAGAAATGTGGTGACCTCGGCATGTTTTCAATTCATATTTATTTAGGTGGTAAATTGGTGAAGAATGATATGATTGATCTAGTAGCATATATTAATGTTATCCTTTCTTGCCTTTATGAGAATCTAGACATAGATTAGCTTAGGGAAACTGGGGTAATTGTCCAATTAGATGATCACTCCCAAACTATCCATCTAGGTTTACTTAAGGACGTAATGGTTAGAGTAGGCAATTTAGTGTTTCTGGTGGATTTCCATGTTCTTAACGTAGTGCACGATGGTGGTGCACCCTCAATTTTATTGGGGAGACCTTTTCTTAAAACATCAAGAACAAAGATAGACGTTCATTTGGGAATACTAACCTAGAGGATGAAATTGATAAGATGGGGTTTGACACTTATAAATCTAAGCATTATTCACCCAATTCCTCTCTTGTGTGTAAATGCATTACCTTATGTGAAGAACTTGCTCAACATGAGAACTCGTGTATAATAGATAAAGATGATTTCCTTGATGAAGCTCTTGATGATAGTGATGGAGATAGCCTAGTTGATGAGATTTTTTATGACTATGTGAGTGCTAGAAAAAAATCCTACTTTGCGCTTCAATTGTGATAATCATGTCGATGAGACTTGTGCTTTACATGATGTTAGTGCTGACGTATCTATCTTGGATTGCTTTTCTATGCTCACTAACATGAAGCGGTTAGTGGAGAGTGTTGAGGATGTAAAACACCCTCGAACACCTCCTCAACCCATGAAATTTCAGGGATTTTTTTTTGAAATTTTTGGCAAATTTTTTAAAACTTTTTGCAGGAATATTTAAATTTTAAAATTTTGGCTAAGAGCAACTGCGTGCACCTGCTCTCACAACCAGTGAAATTTAAAGCAAATTTTTTTGAATTTTTTGGCAATTTTTTTGAAATTTTTAGAGGGAACATTAATTTTTTTTACAATTTTGGCACCGGTTTTTATTAAACCGGTGTTAAATTAACACCAGTTTTTCTAACCAGTGAATTTTTTGAATTTTTTTGTGAATTTTTCAAAAAAAATTGGCGGGAAGATTGAAATTTAAAATTTTTAACACGGGATTTTTGAAAACTAGTGTTAATTTTAAAAAAACGATGCTAATTTAACACAGGTTTTCAAAAAAAAAATGTGTTAATTTATTTGGGCCAAAAAACTGGTGCTAGAGGGGTGTCTATGTGGTAGTGTTATATGAATCTCTCAGAAACACTCACTCTCACTTCTCCTTGGTGAAACTCGAAAATTTGAGCATTTTCTCTCAAAAATAGCATTTTTGCTTCTCTTGTGTGAATTATTCATCTCTTGGCCTCAAATCCCGGGTAATCCTTGTAGCTCTATGTTTACTTATTTTTTAAAGCATTTTTGGACAAACATTGGTGTGATGATTGATAAGGTCTAATGTTGAACACCTTGACTTGTTTAACTCTATCTTTCATGAATTTCTTCATCATAGAAGCAAGAGTTTAGACTTGCTTCTCTAGCTTGTGAGAATGAGACGGTTTATCCACGGGATTCACTATAAATCTTGTACCAAACTGGCTTGTTCCATTTGTCATCTCTTTGAAGAGTGCCATTGCACCCATTGGGCTCTTGTTAGTGATTGTACCATTGTAAGTGAGGTTCACCATACGTATGTCATTATCACACAATCCTTCAATTAAATAGTATACCGAATTTCCCTCCTTGAATGGATGATATGGACATCTTGCCAATAGCCTCTTGAATTATTCCCAATACTCGTAGAGGGATTCATTAGCAATCTAAGAGATACTGGAAAGCTGCTTCTTCAACCCCACAAATTTTGAAGCTGGGAAGTATTTCTCGAGAAATATATGCTTCATGTCCATCTAGGAGGTGATGCAGCCAGGTGGAAGGTAGTACAACCAATATTTAGCCACATCTGGAAGTGAGAAGGGAAACGACCTCAAATTGTAGTCTTCCTCCGAGACTTCCGGAGGCTTCATGTTGGTACAAACTAATTGAAACTCTGACAAATAATATTTGTTCAGATCTTCATCGCCCATTCCATAGAACATCGGAAAGCACTGGATCATACTTCTCTTGTGTTAACATGTCACATTCGGTGGCAAGAGCGGGAAGATAATGCAAAGGGATTGATTCTCCAAATTTGGAGCCATAAACTTGCTCAAAGTGCGGTTATCTTCTGCCATTTCTTCGCTCTCTACCGCTACAGAAACTAGTTCTTGTGGAACTCTAGGTCTAGATCTCTCTCTTCTTCATCGCCTACTAACTGCATACTCCATCAGATAATGTAAAGCTCCTAAGTAAGTGGTACGGTGTATACCAGAAAACGGGAACAAAACAGTATCCAAATAAAAGAAACACTAGCAAAAAGGGTTAGAAGTAACTAGATAACTAGGAAGAAAGCTCAACAACAAAAACCAACAATTTTTTTTAAAAATAACACCAAATACTCAACTAACACGCTGTGCAAGTTAACTACTAGACCTCTAAACTAACATCCCTGGCAACGGTACCAAAATCTAATTAACGAATCATGGGAGATCTATCAAATTAACCGAGTGGAGGCTAAATATTAAGGGTCAAAGATAGAATTTGTAATGTTGCTCTTGTTCCTACTACTATACTGCCAAATTTGGTAGATTGCAGCAAGTACTAGGGTCTTCCACAGGGATGTTAGGAATCTAATAATCAACTACACACAACCGCAATTAGGTGAACAAATAGATCACATGTTAGTAATAATCAATGTTGGAAAAATAGGCATTGAGGGGGGGGGGTTGCTAACAACTATTAACATGCAATTGATCATGAGAATAAACTATATAAACAAGCACTTGGGTAATATTTGCGTAACGTGATTAATGTCATTTCGATCCTCAATTTCATCACATACAAGAACTACGAACCTATCCGAGTGTTTGTGACACGTGATGTGGTCGATGGTCAACACTTCCCCATACCTGTCTCGTAGGGTGAGCATGTAATCTTCCATCGGCACCGCTTTCTTAATTAGGGGAGTGCAACTATGTCCCTTCCTGTTGTGCAGATATGAATCCCGCCGTGCTATTACGTCTTCGGCACTACACCACAAATGCTTCTCCCTAGGCCTAAAATGGCAAAGGGGTTGAAGTACTTTATCGATGGATCTAGGGTTGCGAAGCTAAGTCTAGTTTGATACTTTAATTATCTCTACACGTAACCCTTCAAACCAACTCGCAAGCTTACTAGTGCATGGTGGATCGTAACGTTGACTCGATAACCCATGTGCACACACCCATACGCTTCCGGACTATCGTTACCCGAAGCACATCTAGGTTTTCTTCCCCAGGGGTATCAATAATTGCACCAACATAAAAGTAGACTATGATGTGTGCTAACTTAGTGTGACAATTATGAAATTAGTATGAACATGAACAACAAGACAACATAATAATCAATAAATACATAGAAATAGGTAGATCTAAGAAATCTCAGAAAACAAGCATTAATACATGAATACAAATATAATCCCCAAGCCCTAAGCATTGAACCCAAGTATTTCATTAGATTCAATGCCTTTGGGCATAAGCAAACACTACAAGAGACAACACCTATTACCTCAGTTCTACAGAGGTTTTTACCTTGGGTTATCCCTGAAAAAACTGAGGTAAATGTAGCTGAAGTAAAAAGTGTAAACTTTACCTCGGGTTATAACCGAGGTAAAAAGAACCTTTTACCTCAGTCTTTAACCGATGTCGGTAGGTTATATGACCAACGTCGGTCAATGACAGTTGGTCGACAATGGTTGGTCATACCTGAGACATTGCTTAACACGACGTTGAGATAAACAAGAAAGCGGCGTCAGATATAACATGAAGGCATACGATTGGTTACGAAAAGTTGTGATGTCATCCTAGTCGATGTCGTTATAATGAAAAGAAACATCACAGATCATGAAAAGATACATCGCGCGCTGATGTGGAACAGTGAGTAATACAACATTGCAAAAAAAAAAAATGCCGGTTCATGCGACATTGCACTAGTGTCATTTTTGTTGTGAAATTATACGACGTCATATATGAATCAGTTAGGCATCATTTCTCGTACATTTTTATAATATTTAATATTTGATGACATAACAAATCGTAGATCACTAGATATCACATTTTATTTACAAAAATTGTCATTACCAATATATTTACAAAACATTCATTATCCTATTACAACAGATACACATGTAACAATGGATGTATAAATAATAAAGCCGAGAGCGTATGACAAAAATCTTAACATTGGAAGCAAGAAACACACGTAGGATATTCATATGTGTTAAGTGAGTTCCTACCAAATGAACCTTTGGTAACCATTCGGTCATATCTCGTACTTGACAATGCATTGATCAACGTTGCACATTCAACCTGTGTTCATACTAAAATTTAATTATTTTCCATAATAAACCTAATATCAACCTTTTTTCTAACTCCTTAAAACATGTCATGATATTGGGAACACAATTAAATGAACATGTTTCCGCTTTGAGCAAAAGAGAGATACCACCTAAATGTGGCGATTCCGTTATATTTACCATCCCTTGTATGATAGGCAACACTCATTTTTGACAAAGCCATGATTGATTTAGGTGCATCCATAAATGTGATTCCTTATTCTTTGTATGAGCTCCTCAAATTAGGTACATTGCATAAAATCGGGGTGGTTATCCAATTGGTCGATCGTTCTAGTGCATATCCCAAATGGATTGTCGAGGATGTATTGGTTAAAGTGAATTCTTTAAAATTCCGCACGGATTTCTATGTCTTAGATATGGAGCATGATAAACATGCAACTCCAATTTTATTGGGGAGACCATTTTTGAAAACCTCTAAGACAATGATTGATGTGCACAATGGTACCCTAACCATGGAATTTCATGCGATTAAAGTAGAGTTTAACATAAATAACTCTATGAAATATCCTAATGAAGAATATGCTTGCCATGCTTTAGATGT
>JAULKM010026496.1:0-13893 GCA_032355605.1 Rubia tinctorum | reverse complement strand
GGAAAGAAATGCTAGCGACACTGAAAGTTGCTTTGGCTTGCACTGACAGTACACCTGCAAAACGGCCAAAAATGAAGGTGGTGGTTGAAATGCTTCAAGAAATAACAGAATAGGAGCCGAACGAATGTGGTTGGCAATCAGAAACTCCTCCTGAGAAGTAATCGATTTGTTGAGGCACCATGCCGAACATTACCCTTAGCTCATCCCGTAAATGACAGCTTCTCCTATCTCCCTCGTCGTAGCGTTCCAGGTCAAGAGGCTGTTGGTGGATAAAAGGAGAAGTTGTTTCATTGGTGTTAGATTTTTGGTGATATTGTCGATAGTATTAGGTGTATTCAATCACGCACTATCTGATTGAAATTCTTCTTGTTATCTATGCATTGGAGGAGATGGTGTAAACCAAGTTGTATTGTTGTGTGTTTGCAATATAAGAACATCATCTATTCATCTATCTGTCCCTATTGTTGATGTCTTGTATCTTTCAGACTCTAAACTGCAAAGAGGCATTTTGATACGAGAAATGTTCATCTGAGTTAGCATTTGTAGTTACCCCCATTCGTTTTTCTTGATTCAAAAATTCCTTAATGAAGTGGAGATGAAAGCTTTCTAAATTAGTACTTGTAATTTTCTATACATGGTATTCATTGGAACGAGTATCCAATCATTACACTTTTTTATTAAAAATATCCATTAAAGATGTTGAAAATACTCTCAAAATCAATTACAACAAGTAGAATCAAACATTTAGTCTATACATTCTATTATAGGATAAATAAATTATTCTCCCTCAGTCTCACGAAAAAATGTTATATGCTTTATTTGCATCCATCACAACTAAAATGACATACTTTAAAAATTAACGAAAATGGCAAAGAACATTTTGTTAAAATTCCACAATGTCCTCTTTAATTTTAACAAATTTGAGACTGGACTCACTGTTTCCCAAAGTATCCCTACTTTTCCACAATTATTCTTTGTCACATCTACTTACCTAAAATTTTGGTCCAAAACCAAATGTGTCATTTTATCTGGAACGGGGGAGTATATCAAATACACTAGTTGTCCTACTACGGTTAGTAGATCTAATAAAATTGTAATATCACTCTCAAAAACATTACTAACTACAAACGAAAGTCATGGACAGTTTAAGAAGAAGAGAAAATGCATCACCCACAACACCCCAAATGGACGAGCCATCGATCAAATCTGGCGGACTGCATGTGTCATTTGGATCTAATCAAAGCAGATCTCACATTTTCATGGTAAATATCTCTAGTAGGGCAACTAGTCTATTTGATATATAATTTAATTATCCAGTATAACCATAATATCATCCTCGGATATTAAGTTGCTACAAGTGAAAGTCATGAACAACTTAAGAAAAAGGGAAAATGCATCACCTGCAATACCATGAATGGAAGAGCCATCAATCAAATCTAGTGAACTGCACATGCAATCAACATCTAACCCAAATAAACTGTCTCATTTTCACAAGGATAACACTCTAGATCAGTTGCAAGGGAAGAAAATCACCACATTTATTTAGGGGGGGGGGGGGACTCCATACTTATTAAGCGAAATTTTAACTCCTCAAAGACAGAAATCAAATAGAAATAAAATATAAAGCAAAAATAAAATATCTTGCCTCCACTTCCTATGGGAGGGGATGGTGAAAGATGATTGAAAAGGATAAGACTAGGGGTTTTTATAGAAGAGGAAGAAAAACATATCCAATTATTTTCTAAAATGTCATTTAATCCTGTAAAATGCGAAAATACAATTTTAACCCTAATTTTTTTCAGTAAATGTGCCGATATAACCTTCACGCACTATTTCAGCGTTAACTAGGCATTTTTCGGCCTTGAACAAACCTAAAAAGACTAAAATACCCCTAGCCTTAAAACTAAAAAATAATGACAAATATACCCCTAGGGTTCTTCTTCTGCTCCACCGCTCTACCACCACCACCGTCGCCGCTACCAGAATCTAGAGTTCTTTTCCTCACCACACTCACCTCCTCCAGCCACCACCCCCAGCTCCGCCGCCTCAGCTCGCCGCCTTACCACCTCCGCTGCCCCTACGCCACACCTCGTCTCACCGACGCCACCCAACAAACCCTAGCGCCGGCGCCACTCCAATGACCCCAGCGTCGACGTCGCAGCTAAACCCTAGCCTACCCCGCCCATCTCTGCTGAAGCTCGATGCCACCTCGCCTGAAGCCACCAAAAAACCCTAGACCACACCACCCCACTAAAGATCGATGCCACCCCTCCCTGGCCCAAATGACCGATTCCACCACCACCCCTCACCCTCTCCACATATGACCGATTCTTCCACCCCGTCTCTCACCCTCTCCTCAAATGACCAATTCGGCCATCACTATCTCTATACGCCGTCAATGATGGGCTTCCAATCCAGAGATACCTCAAATTTCATGGTGGATACGTCGTCGATGGTGACAGCCTCGACTTCGGGATAGTAGCTTGGGCAATGGGCTTGGGTTGAAAATGGAAATGAAGAAATGAGGAAGAAGAAAATGATTTGGGGGAGGGGGCAAAATGGACTTTTCTTATTTTTATTTTTTTTTATCAGGGGAATGATGATAAGTTTACTGATTCCTACCAATTTCAGGTTGTCACGGTAAGATTGGCACTTTCGGACAAACAATAGGGTTAGAATTGCACTTCCAAATTTTATAGGGTTAGATTGACATTTTCGACCAAAACATAGGGTCAATTTAACATCCTTTGTAAAATAATTAATATAGATTTGAGTATTAAATACATATGCAATAAATATAAATAAAATCACTTAAATAAATTGTTTTAAGATATTATATTATTTTTGTAATAAGTTAAAATTGTTATAAAAACAATATAAATTAAAATTTAAGTCATAAATTGAACAATTAGAATTTATTTTATGTGAAAAGTGCTAAAATAACCCTAAGTTTTATACGAAAATGTCAAAATAACCATGTATAATTCAAACGTGCCAAAATAACCCTAAGTTTCCGTCGAAAATACTGAAATAACCCCGTTGGTGTTGACTGCGAAATATCCGGCGTTGACTGTGAAAAATTCAGTTTTGACAATATTTAAAATGACCAAAATACCCTTGTTTGGTTTTTTTTTAAATGGATGATTTTTTGCTATAAAAATATAAGTTTAGATCATTATTTTATATAAAAACATAAGTTAATTCAGCGCATTTTTTTAAAAATATAACGTTATATCAGTACATTGAAAAATAAAATGTAAGGTCAAATTAGAATATTTTTAAAATTACATACTCCCTTTACCTTTCCCTAACATGCACCTGCAATATTCATTTATTTAAATTTGACTAAGTTTAACCATAAAATTCTATTGATATATAAGTAACGAAATAATCATGTGGTATAATATTAGATTTGTCTTAATGTGTATTTTATGAATATTAATTTTTTTATAATTTTTAATTTACACGGTTACATATATTAATGGTCAAACATACTTCCAATCAACTGAAAAAAGTCAAAGTGTGCAAGTTAGTTCGGGACAGAGGGAGTAAGTTTATATTAGTACATTTTTTTTAAAAATAAGGTTGGATCAGTACTCTTACTACAAAATTTCAACCAATAAAAATAACACATTCCACATTTGTAACTTGATAGACATATATTAGAGAGATAGTGTACGCTGGAACTAATTCATCCTGCATCAATCAAACACATAACCTTTTTACGTACACTAAATTGATACCAAAATGTGAATAAATTTTCTATGTTTTTATAGAAAGAAAACTTGGCTCAATTTCCCCCATGTTTTATTTGTGCTGGAGAAGTTCATGGTTCATCATCCTTTACCTTCGTCAATAATGCAGTATACTATTTGTCTACTGTTGTTATTCAGCATCAGAAGTACACCGCTATCAACCACTAAGTTTGCTCTTTAAATCGGTGATTTGAAGACGATCCAAACGCCGAGTTCTTGCCATGCAGGATGAGACATTTCTAAGTTCAATTTGTAGGTTGTCGATGGAGGAGAAGAATTGGGGGGAGAAGCAGGGAAGTAAAGAAGAAGAAAAGCGATAAATGGTCATAAAAATGTCAGTTTTGATCTCAGGGGTATTTTGGTCATTTTTTACATGGTCAACGTTGGCAGGGTTAATTCAGCACTTTCGTCAATAACTTAGGGTTATTTTTGACAATTTTAAATTATACAGGATTGTTTTGGCACTTTAATGTAAAACACGGTTAGTTTTGTATTTTATGCATCAATATTCATTACATTGTTCAATTAATAATATTTTATTAACTACAGGCCGGGTTAGTTTTGTATTTTATGCATCAATATTCATTACATTGTTCAATTAATTAAATTAATCAACTGCATGTTAAAATTTCTACTTACGATTTTTATAACAATTTCAAGGCCAAAATACACTTCAACCCTATCATTTGCATGAAGATGCCAATATAACCCTACAAAATAGAAAACTGCCAAACTAGCCCTAACTTATTAACAAATTGTGCAGTTATAACCTTTTGTGCCATATCCGGCATTGACCAAAGAAATCAGTCTTTGACCAAACTTGAAAAGTGTGAAATACCCCAGAGATTTAAGCAGAAAAATTGATGCTCATTTTACCCTAGATGATGTGACACTTGTTTGGATTCAAACAACTATCTCTATTTTAAAACCAAAAATTGTTTTCTTCTTCATTCCCCCACTTGTACCCCCTCCCTTGTTTCTTCCGCCTCCCTCGACTCTTCTACCTCCCTTGTTTCTTCCACATCCATCATTTCTTCCTCCTTCCTCACCTCTTCCGCCTTTTCCTCCTTTTCCGCCTTACTCGTTTACATGGTCTACTCCTCTGAATGTGTTTATGTCGAGAACAAGAAAAATTGGGGCATAGTGTATTATGGATGTAATGTCAACAGATGGAAGCGGTGGGTTGTGTCTAATGCGGTTGAGTCCGAAAGAGATAGTGTTGTCACCCCATTTCATCCCCAGTCTACATTCATAGAAGGGTAATAAAGATGGATTGTGCGAATAAGGTTTAAGTCAAATTTGTTACTCCAAGTCAAGGTATCACCGCGCCCGTAAATGGTTGCAATTTTTCGGAGATTTTTATGGCCTTGAAGGCTGTGAATTTAGTGATGTTGGATACACGCATGCTAAAATTGTTGTTGTGGTTTATTCTACTCGATAGGTGCTAATCGTGAGATGTCGACTTGTTGAGTGTAGTGCCATTTAGTGTATGTTAATGAGGAAGTACTTTTGTTGTGATTTGATGAATGAATTTGAATGTGCTTTATACTATTTGGTTGGTTGCAGTTATATTTGTTTCATGATTAAATCATTTGGAAGGAATTTTAATTTATTCCATCTAGGAATTTGTACTTGTTCAAACAATGTTACATAAATAGTACTGATCTAACTCTATGTTCTTTAATTAAGTGCTTATCTAACCCTGTGTTTTTTCAGTTAGTGTTGATAGAACCCTAACTTTATTCAATTATTGCTTATCTAATCCTATGTTATACTTCCTATTTCCCATAAATATTGGTCGATTTACTTTTTCATGATCTTCAATGATCATGTTTAATCGTCAATATCTCTAGCTACATATAAAAATTCCACACAAATATATTAATTAAAATGTAGGCTCAAAATTTACCAAGTTTAACTTGAAAAAAGTAAATAGCCCAATATTTATGGGACATGGGGGTATTGTATTGATCGGACCCTAGAAATGCAGGGCATTCTCGTCTTTTCATCTTTTTGTTTTTTCATTTTTTATCCAAGGGACAAAAACATCTTTTGATTGAATTACAGTCAAATCAGGCCAAACTTCCCATTGAAAAAAAGTCAGACTAGTCCAGGATTAGTTTGACACATTCGCAAATAAATTAGGGTTATTTTGACACTTTCGTGTAAAATATAAAGTTATTTTAGCATTTTTCTCCAGTTCCAACTTACTATTTATTACATTTATCACAACATGTGTCCATACATAATGAACAAAATGTATTGATGAATAATTTACTTGATTCATTTTTATAAAATATAGTTAATCTAATGTTATTATATAATTAAGTAATCAAATTATATACCATTGTGATATATTGAATTTCTGGTTAAGGAAACGAACTAGAGACTGCAGGTTCAGCTCCCACAAACCCTAAATTTTTAATAAAATTATGATGGTCTTTCATATGCTCGAAAGGGTCTTTCATACCGGTCCAATAGCAGGACGTGTCGTGCCCTAACCCAAAATTACGGCTAGATGAGAGTTGAGAGACAACACGTGATCCGGTAGTTATGACTTGAACCGTGCTCAAGCCTCAAACATGCCCGTATTTTGCGGGCCTAATATCGGGTTAGGTTAGACCTTCCGCGGATCTCTTGGCCCGATTCCGTAGGTTGAAGGGATAAAAAGATGGACTTTGAAAGTAAATGGGTTAAGAGTGTAAATATGTACTCCCTCCATCCTATAATAAATGGTGCAATTGCTTATTCACGGTCTCCAATGATCATGTTTGACCGTCAATATCTCTAGCTAAATATTGAAGATTGGGAGACTTAGGAATCGAGAGAAGAGAATAATTTTATTGAATACTACATAAAGAGAGCCCTAAAGGTACTACATGAAAACACCAAAATACCCGTATCTAAATGGCTAATATAATGGTAACATAATGCTAAAATCCCCCCTCAAACTCACGATGCTATAGCAATAAGCATCAAGAGGTTTTCAGACAAGAAAAGAAATCGTGTAGTCAAGTGAGCCTTCGTGAACAAATCTGCAATATGGATAGAAGAGGAAACAAAAGGCAATGAAATAGTCCCAAGCTGCAAATGGTGGCGGGTGAAGTGACAATCAATCTTAATATGCTTGGTGTGCTCATAGAAGACCGAATTACATGCAATGTGAATAGCACTCTGATTATCAAAATGTAATGGTGTAGGACTACAAAGCATGATTCCCATATCAGCAAGAAACCAATAAAACCAAACGATCTGACAAGTAGTCGGAACCATGGCACAATACTCAACTTCTATGGAGGAGCAATAAATAACATCATGTTTCTTAGTCTTCCAAGAAATGAGTGAATAGCCAAAAAAGATACAAAATCTAGTTGTGAACTTATGATCCTCAGGATCACCAGCCCAATCAGTATCAGAATATGCACGTAGCAGTAAGGATGATGATGAAGGAAACTGTGGACTACAAAATTGGGTACCTCGAAGATACCTTAGAATGCAAAGAACAACATACAAATTAACAGAAGTAAGGGCAGTGACAAACTGACTAACCACATGAACAACATGAACAATATCTAGACGAGTAACTGTGATATAAACTAAACTGCCAACCATTGTACGATATAAGGTGGGATTGGACAAAGGAGACCCATCAGTGGAAGAGTAGCAAGCATTGGTCTCAAGAGGGGTGCCAACGGTCCTGTTATTAGTGAGACGTGCACGCTCAAAAAGATCTGCTACATACTCGGACTGAGATAAAATATAGCCCTTATAATAAGAAGACACCTTAATACTAAGAAAGTAACGATAAACCAAAGTATTTCATATAAAAATACCAAGCCACATCACACATCAACAATTCAATGTCATCACAATCATCACCAGTAATAATCATATTATCAGCATACGAGGAGGGGAGAATACGGCCCTTTCTTGTATGTTTGATGAACAAGGTCGAATCAGAAGAACAGGGAAGAGAGCCAAGAGAGGTGTTCATTGTGAAGAACTTCTCAAACCAGGCTCTGGGAGCTTGTTTGAAACCATATAGAGACTTCCAAAGCTTGCATACATGCCCTGGATAATGCGCTTCCCTAGGAAGATGTGTCATGTAAACCTCTTCATGAAGATCACCGTACAAGAATACATTATTAATATTCATCTGCGATATTTTCCACTGATGAACAGAAGCAACTGCAATCATAGTATGAATGGTGGTCATCTTCGGAATGGGGGTAAAGGTTTCCTATAATTCACGCCATACTCCTGAAAATAACCTTAAGCAACAAGACGAGCTTTGTATCGCTCGATGGATCCATCAATTTTTTTAATCTTATAGACCCAATGAGAACCAATGGTATGCTTTTCAGAATGCAAGTGTATCAAATCCCAAGTGTGAGTCTGATGCAAAGCAGTGAGTTCCTCAGCTATAGTAGCCTGCAATAAATCATAAACAGACTCTCCATAGGATACATGCTCAAACAAAGAATGAATAGACAATAAAGCAAAAGAAGGAGAATATGATGAATAAGCAAAATCAGGTTGTTGAGTGGACTTACAGATACGAGTAGACTGATGCAATGGAGGATTGTTAGCAATCTCAGGAGGTGTTGAGGTAGGGTAAGAGGAGAGATCAGAGGAGGAGCGTGCATGTCGGGAACCAAAGTACCAAATGTCGATAGAGGAACCTCATCGGTGTTGATGTCAAAAGGATCAATGCAAATAAGATATGACTGAGTCATGTGATGAGAACTAGCAGGATCAAAAAAGAAAGGGATATGCTTTAAGACACTGCATGACAAGAGACATAAAGTTTCTGACTGACAGGATCAAAACAACGATACCCCTTCATGCCACTACCATATCAAAAGAAAACACATAAGGAGGATTTATGAGACAATTTACTACGTTCAACTTAGGACCGAAGAACAAAACAAGTGGAACCAAAAACACGCAAGGAGGAATGGTCAGGATTATGTCCATACAATTTTCTGAAAAGTGATAAACCTGAATTGAGAGAGGTTGAGATTCAACTAATGATATAGACATCAGTATGAATTGATTCCCCCCAAAATATTTTGGGAACCTCAGCTGACAACAAGAAGGAGCATGCAAACTATTTCAACAAGGTGACGTTGTTTCCTCTCAGCAGCACTGTTTTGCTGAGGAGTATCTGTACAAGAGGTTTGACATATGGTTCCATTAGAAGCAAGAAGGTGACAAAAATCATTAGAGGTGTATTCACCTCCCAAGTTCCACCTGAAACACTTAATGACAATATAATGTTGTGCCTTAATAAGTGCTCTAAAATCATGAAATACTTCCAAGAAATCAAATCTACATTTCATAAGATAAACCTAAGTATAGCGAGTGGAATTATCAATAAAGGAAACATAATATCTATAACCCCCTTTCGTATGTACGGGGGAGGGTCCCCACACATTAGAATGCACAAGATAAAATGGAGCAAGAGATGATGAAACATTGTTACGAAAAGGTAAGATGGAAAATTTTGCAAGTTTACAATCAGTGCAATAAAAAATGCCATGAGAGTTCAAATATCCTAAAGCTCCTATAGAGACCAAAACATGTAAACGAGGTGTAGAAACATGACTTGAACGAG
Source organism: Rubia tinctorum (assembly GCA_032355605.1). Classification (NCBI taxonomy): domain Eukaryota; kingdom Viridiplantae; phylum Streptophyta; class Magnoliopsida; order Gentianales; family Rubiaceae; genus Rubia; species Rubia tinctorum. The sequence continues at coordinate 4,521 of JAULKM010026496.1, read as the reverse complement.
AATGCATAGATAAAATGGTAAGGATGAACGATTCAAACGAAAAGATGAAAAATCTACACTATAAGCTGCAACATCAGATACTTTAAGTTCGTCCAACACATAGAGGCTCCACTGCCTACGGCCTGTCCCAATCTCCGTCTGGGACTGAGGATCCAGAATACAACAATAGGAAGAAGAAAAGAAAACACAAAGACCTGATTCACACAATTGACTAACTGAGCATAATTTAGTGCAACATTGAGTATATAGTAGACATAATTAAGAGAGACATGAGAGGTGACAACAGAACCAACATCCTCCAATGGCATAGGGGTACCATCAGCAGTTATAATAGAGAGAGACAAAGGAGGGGATGATGAAACAAATGACCACAAGTTATGAGGCATGTGATGAGAGACACCTGAATCTAAGATTCACAAGGAGGATGATGTACCTGAAAAAGATGATGATGATGAAGGAAAACTTGTTGAGGAAGTGGTAGACATGGCATGAGGCTGGAGGCAAGGATCTGGTGAATATGCTCCAGCAAGTACAGATCCACATATGGGGGTAGCAACTGCACCAGTGGAATGGGGTGGACGAGAGGACCAAGGATCAGGTGGCCGAGGTGCCCAAGGAGTGGGCATCCCTCGTGGTCGAGGTGTCCAAGAAGGCTGTGAGCGCTGGGGATGTCGTTTTTGCAACTTACTTCTGCTCAACAATTGTGGACATTGAACCTTCTAATGACTCTTCTCCTTGCAGAAAGCACAATCATCCAAAGAGACCTTCCTACTAGGTTTCCCACTTAGCGACCGCTGAGAAATAGCAAAAAATAAAGGGTGTAGGAAGTATAGGATTCTTTCTGTCCATCTTGGACTTGAAACAAATCTCTTCAGCTAGTAACTCATCAACCACACAATCTACAAATGGAAAGGGGCTACGATGAAGGATCGCCCCACGCAGCCCATCAAAATCATCATGAATGGCCATCAGAAATTGACCAAATGTTGTTCTTCCCATTAGTGATGTAAGGTGGAACTGCTTGCAACTCAGCGGATTCAGTCAAGGCCAACTGGTCCCACAATGAATACATGGCATAATAGAACTCTTAAATGCTCAAATCCTTCTGTCAAAGTGCATGAATATCACTCTCCAATTAATACTGCTTAGCAAAATTTGATTGTGTATATATTTTAGCCAAAAGATCTCAAGCCTCATTTGCAGTCTCATAATTGGCCAGCTGAGTACCAATAAAATGAGTAACCGATTTTTTTATCCAAGTGATAATCTTCGCATTCTCACCTTTCCAAGTATCAAGAAACTTATCATAATTGGTTTCCCCAGTCTTAGGTTTCACACAAGTACCAATAACATAATACCACAAAAACTTCCACTCAAAAAAAATCTCCTAACATAGATCCAATATGAGTAATTTTTACCATCCAAATGAACACTAATGGATTGAAAAGCGTTATTTTTACCACTCTTTATGGTGACAACAAGCCAACAACAAACCAACAATAATCCGATTGCAGTCCAATAAAACGAGAACCCCAAATCGGGAAAACACAATCAGTCTGAAATGGTCACAAATGCATACGAGAATCACCCAGTTAATTCCAAACAATCACAAAAATAAACACATCAGAGAAACCCAAATTTAATAACCCAAACAATTCCAAATACAAACATATCCAAAAGGCCTTAAATTGAAGAACCCTAAATTAGCAGCACAACCAAACAGCCCCAAATCGATGAGCAAACAAAGTGGGTATCCTAAAATCCAAGGTGCAGAATCAAAAATACCTCAATGACTCAACGAAAACGTGAATCCTAAAAGTTCGATCAGCGATATTAGGGTTGAGAAAATCTCTAACAATCACAAAATAAATGAGGAGGAAGAGGCTCTGATACCATATAGAAATCAGACATGAGCTCAAATAGGAAAAATAGATGTGCAAAAGGCCCAACACATAAGTTCAGTGGGGTTCCATCCTAAAACCAATCTATCTAGTAGTATATATTAAAAGAGGTCATTGTTGTCACATGTCGCTCACACAAAATTTCACGTAAACTTCAAAAAAAAATCTAAAATATAATATTTTTTAGAGATAATCCGCAATTAACAATGCAAACCTCTTTCCCGGGATTTTCAATACCCTTCCCATACTTCAATGTTTTTCAATTGATGATTAATTAATCATACCTTATTTATGAGGATGCACACATTCTTGTCAAGTGGATTGTTTTGCATTCTCAATCTCCATTTGTTATGGAAATTCTTTCATAATACTTATTTTATAATATTTAATTTTAAATTTTATACACTTTTAATTTTGGTTTATCTTTTTAAAGTTATCAAACTCCATTTCATTATAATAAGTGAATCATTTTCATCTACTTATTCCCTTAATAAAATATCATTTTCATCTACTTAAAATATATCAAACATGATGAAAATAATATATCCTTAGTTAAGGACAATAATAAAAAATTAATGGATTAAGATATATTATATTATATTTTAATTCAAATATTAAATTTAAATTATCATAATTTTAACTTTCTTTAATATGTATAAATAATTATTAAAATATTGACATTTAAGGCTATACATTTTTTAAAAAATTTCTCTAAGATGATGAATTTAGATTTTTTTTAATTAAATTTAAAACTTCGTATTTAATAATTTTCAAATTCAATCAATTAATCATGAATTGTTGGCATTATCTTATATTTAAAAAATTTAGATATAACGTACATAATTTTTTTTATCATTATAAATGAGCTCCTTCTTATATTTGACCCCTTCTTATATTTAACCCCTTCTTATATTTGACCCCTTTTATATTTGACTCTGTTTCCGTCACTGGTGCTGTCAGAAATGTCTAACCTTTTATTTATATATGTTTTGTCTGAAAATGATGTATGGAGTGCAGTATTCATTGACCACATAAGTTTTTTTTCTTTTCCCTAGAATGTTTACTAAAAATGACCTTCTTTAGAATATTTTTTTGGTCAGAAATGATTCATTGACCATGGTAGTGAAATAGCACAATGTTATAAATTAATCACAAATATATTTAAATAATTATTGGAAGAAGAAGAAAATAGACATCTATAACTCAATTGCACAAAATTTAATTAGAAAAATTATCATCTAATTTAAATATTTTAAAGTTTCATAAAAACATTGTATGATAATAATAAATGTATTTTTTATCATGCAATGATCGAATATTACAATCAAATCTTCAAAAGTTTGATCATTTTTCATATTCTTTGGTATTTATTATGCATGCATTGTTGATAAAAATAATGTTGTTTTGGTTATGTGATATTTATTGATATTTTTATCAACTAATTAAATTATGATAACGTCTTGGGAAAGACTATTAATTATAATAATATGAAATTAGGAGTTTATACTCCGCAATAATTGCAAGTGAAACATTTGAGTTTTAGTTAGATGATCAAATTCTGGTGTTTCAATAACTTATGAAAAGACCGTATTTTAAAAGACGGACGCATAAATTATATTAAAATATATTATTTATTTATATAATAATAATAATAATCAAATTCATGTTCGTGCAAAGTACGGGTGTGGCACACTTTACTTTTTTTAATTGTTTTTGTGAATTTGGCACAATTTCATTTTATGGTAAAATTCTTTCAATTTCATCAACTCATTCTACTTTTTCCTTTCTAAATTCAATTACATCCACACATTTCATTCATATAAATCCAAGCAATTAAGGTTATGATGTCACATCCAACGAAACGGATATAGTATGTGAGACAACTATCATCTTCACGTTCAACGTGGGATACTCTAACACGCCTCGCAACTGCAACCGGCGAGCCCTGAGTTTTTGCACTTGAACAAACCCAACAATCAATTAAACCAAACCAAGAGGGGCCCTACAATCACCTAGATAGAACCTGCTCTGATACCATGAAAATTTGAGGGTTTAGGGATTGAGAGAATTAGAAGATTTCTATTGATTAAAGTGTGTTCTTGCAAGTGTGATAATGAATACTACATAAAGAGATTTCTAAAGGCTATTACATGAAAAGACCAAAATAACAATAACTAATGCTAACATAATGCTAACGCATATAACAATTTTACATGAAAATTTAATGTTTTAAAAATAGATATTAAGATAAATCTAATAATAACTCATATAATATTTTTATTGTATAATAATTTACATTTATAATTAAAGTTTACAAAATTTGAGGGTGAAAAAATTGTGTCAGAACTCAGGGAGTAATAAAAGCAAGGTTTAAAATTGCAAATCAGCACTGGGCGAAAAAGAAGAAGAAGGCTTCTCCTCGTCTCCAGCTACATCGCCATTTACGCCGCCGCCGCCGCCGCCCTTCTCCGTCGAACGGTACACCGTAAGCATTTATCACTCCATTGTATTTGCTCGTTTTCAAGTGCTTGGGCACGATTGAATTTTCAACTTGACCTAACACGATGATAGGAAGAGGGTTGATTTGTATGTAGGAAAGATGCCCCTTTATGATTGCATG
>JAULKM010026477.1:0-13894 GCA_032355605.1 Rubia tinctorum | reverse complement strand
AGATGGGAGCTGTAAGAATGTGACCATCCACACTCACCAAAACAACTTCTGAATTCAAGTTCTCTGATTCTACCTCAATGTCCATATCTAAAATATCATAACGGCCAGAACCATACTCTGACAACTCATCGTCTGGAAAGTCATAAAATCGCCTGTCACAATCAGATTCCGTCCTATCCAATCTATCAACGCCAAGAGAAACGTGCTCATCCTGTAACTCAAACTCACCAGTACTGGAATCATAACTCTCAAGCCTGTTAAGAGAGTCAACTTTTCCACTGGTGCCCGCATCAACTTGATCATTTCTACCGCCATCTTCTGTACCTTTTACACCATCACCGTTCAGTAGACCACCATTCAACTCACCACTATTTTCAGGAACAACCTCTCTAACAAAATAGGCTTCGCCCGAATTATCAATGTACATATGGAAATTGCATTCTTTCCCATTAACTTCCACCCGCACGATTTTCTCCGCTCCCCTAAGCACACCCTGAAATTTACCAAATCTAACGTACCACGGCGTGCTCCTATAGCTCCCATCTTGCTGCTGCACAGCAATTATATCGACCGCACCACCAAACGGGTGAAATGGGGTGGCAACTGAGTAAACCCCTTGTGTGATAAAGCTTCCAACTTTACCCACTACATTCATCTTCCAATCCCCAAATTGTCCAAGATTGGAAGATACAAAACAACAATGCCGAAAAGTCGATAAAACCTAATCAATGCCTCTTTTCATCAAAAGAACCATAACTACCAGAAAAACAAAACAAAACAAGATTGCTTTAGTTCTGCTCTCAAAGTAAAACTGGACTATTGGAGATTGCATTGAAAATAAGAATCTCCAGCATCCCACCACACGATTAAAACCCTAAAACAAGAATTAATGACAGCATACACAAGAAATGGAAATTAACACAAACAGAACAACTGATTAAATTGCTATACCATAACGAAAATGTAATACAAGCAGAAAGATCTTACAAATTCAAGATTGGAGGAAAATCCAGAGAAATTATCTTCGGCTCCAGCGATCAATTATTCAAGATTGGAGGATAATTCTTCAATTGATCAATTCTGATAAATATTCCCGCAGCTCAACAAACTCAACAGTCTTATCACTTATGAGTATCAGTACCTCATTACTATCCCTCCACTCCTCGATAAATATCACGTAGTATGAGTGCCTCTGTGTGTGAGAAGAAGATTCTGTGAATCTGTGAAAGGATCGATTTCTTATTCTTTTCTTTATTTTTGGGTTTTTGAAAGTTGGAAGTAGTTGAGAACTGGTGTTCTCTCTTGAATTTTCTGCGAACTTTTGGCGTATTCCGATGAAGACAATTTATCAGCAGAAAAACCGACTCAGACAAATGGGAAGATAAAACTAAATGAAGTGTTGTTATCTGAAAATAATACCTTTGAAAGGGGATTAATAATATTCTCTTTCGGGAAAACAGAACGTGCTCTGAAGATTGCACTATTCACAATGATTTAGTATTGAATTTTGGAATATGGCAGACGAGTCAGTGCCTTCAATGCGGGTGAAATAAACGATGTTCTGTATTTGGACTTTAAACTTTTGTTTACACGGTCAGTCAAGTTTGAAAAATAATTTTTTAAGATTAATTTGTATCCATATGGAAAGAAAAAGTTGAATTAGAATTATAAAAAGATAAAATATTTTGGTTGTAATATTAAAAATTTATTATGTAACAGATATAAATTTATTACTCGATTAATGAAATCCAAATTTTTCATCTTAGTTTCTTTTAATTTGTAGTTTAAACCTTGATTTTTTCATAACTCATAGAAATACCGTATTTCAAGAGACAACCTCAATAATAGTTTAGTTGGAAGACTCTTAAAATTGAAAAGAGGACATGTTTGAATTCGTCTCTTGAAAGACGATTTTTCCATACGTTATGGAAAGATCAAGGTTTAAAGTACAAATTAGAAGAAACGAAGATAAAATTTCCAGGTTGCATAAATCGGGTTATAAACTTTATAACTACTACACGTTGGATAATAAAGTTTTAATATTACAACTAAGACCTTCTACCTTTTATATTCTAATTAAACTTCATTTTTCTATAAACTTATGGAAAGATGATCTTTCCCAAAAGTTTGCCAAATGTATGGTTGATTCATCCACAAGTTATTAGATAAATACCCCAATGTTTTTTTAGTGGTTATAATTATTATTAGATGATGACACATATGCGTGAATTTGAATATAATTATATAAATAAATATAATTTATGTGTTGATAAAAATATTAATAAATATTATTTTAGCAAAATAACAATATAAGCATCGCACGCATATAGATTTCATAAAATATGAAAAATGATCAAAGTTTTAAAATTTTGATTGTGATGTCGTATCATTGTACGGTTTATGATAAAAAAATATACTTATTATTATCATGCAATTTTTACAAATAAAATAAAATATTTAAATTAGATGATAGGTTTTACTGATTAACTTTGTGCAATTGAGTTATAAATGTCCATTCTCTTCTCCTTCCAATAAGTTTTTTAGTATATTGTGATTAATTGATAACATTGTGCTATTTTTTGAACAAAAAAAATGCATTGTAGAGAAGGTATTTTTTAATTAAACATTCTAGGAAAGACTGGAACAAAATTAAGTGGTCAACAAATATTGTACTTCGTGAAAATTTGGACATTTCCGGCAGCACTGTAGAAGTTAGTTTCTTGTTGTATACAGTTTTCTTGCTATATATAGTTTTTGCCACTTGGTAAACATCTTGGTTGTTTGTGTTATGCTACAAATGTTTTACCACATAAAGACAAGTTTGGTTTCAGGGCTTTTCCATGTGTTTTTCTTGGATATCCATCTAGTCATAAAGCTTATAAATTGTTTGATTTGGTTAACAAGAAAGTGATTCTGAGTAAATATGTGAATTTCAAAGAGTCTGTGTTCTCATACATGCTTAACCTCTATTCTTTTGTGACACTCAAAGGTTTTATAAATCCTGGTTTACATGAGTCAATCTCATTACCTCTTTGTTGTGATCAGTTTAATTGTTTTAATCTGAGTGAAAATTTATTTAATAAATATGATCACGATCCCTTGTCTAATTCTTCTGAAATAGATGAAACCGATCACAATTACTTGCATTATTCACAATCTGATTCTTCATTTAATCAATCAAAAACTACCCCATCCATGAATCACACTGAATCATCACACCATTTTACTCTTTCACCAACTTTTCACAGTCCCTCAAATACTTCTCATATTAATCTTATCAGTTCCAATATGAGTCATGCATCTTAATCTATCCATCATACTTCTTCTCATTCACTAAAATAGCAACCCATCCGGAGATAGAGTACCAGATCAAATCTTAAATCTCAGTGGATGTAGGATTATGTTCTTAATGCCAATTATACACTGCCACTTTTTTCCCCTGCACATGTGGCCTTTTTATCCAACCTATTAAGAGTTTCAGAGCCTCATTCTTATAAACAAGCATGTAAGGATATGCAGTGGGTAAAGGTCATGCAACTAGAGTTGGATGCTTTTGAATCCAATGACACCTGGGAGATTGTGAATCTTCTTGTAGGTAAGAGAGCTATATGCTCTAAGTGGGTATACAAAGTGAAGTACCATCAGGATGGTTCTGTAGAGAGATTCAAAGCTCGATTTGTAGCTAAGGGATTTAGTCAAATTGAAGGCTAAGACTATTATGATTCTTTCCCACCTGTAGCAAAGCAAGTGACAGCCAGGTTATTCTTGTCCATTGCTGCATCAAAGTCATGGCATATACATCAAATTGATGTAAATAATGCTTTCCTTCATGGTTTTATTGAAGAGGACTTATATCTCAAATCACCTGAGGGTTACACTAAAGTTTTACCAGGTCAGGTTTGTAAACTGAAGAAGTCCCTTTATGGTTTAAAGCAGGCGTCAAGACAGTGGAATGCATAATTCACCAAGCACCTGGCAATTTTTGGTCTTACTCAGTCCAAAAATTATCATTGTTTGTTTTTGCAGTTTACAACTTCTTTCAGCCCGGCTTTGATTGTGTATGCAAATGATGTGCTCATAGCAAGTGATTCTGAGGCAGCTATTTATAATCTTAATCTATATCTACACAAGTTATTTACAATCAAGGATCTAGGAAAGGCAAAATATTTTCTTGCCATATAATTGGCTCATTGTCCTGAAGGCCTTTTTCTAAGTCAACGTAAGTATATTGCTAACATTGTGACTGATCTTGGCCTTGTCTCTGCAATAGCTGGTGTAACACCTCTACCTATTGGTTGGAAATCCTTAAATGATTCATCCCCAGTTTTGCATGATCCGGGTCTTTTTCACCGCCTTATTGGAAGACTATTATATCTCAGTTTTACTCAGCCGGATACTACCTTTGTAGTACATCAACTGTGTCAGTTTGTTCAGTTGCCCACTGAGCATCACTGGCAGAGTGCTTTACACATAGCAAGGTATCTCAAAGGTTGTCCTAATCATGGTTTGTTCTTTCCGGTTCAAACCGATCTCACCATTTCAGCCTTTTGCGATGCTGATTGGGCCACCTGCAGAGTTAATAGGCGTTCTGTTACGGGGTACTATTTTTTTGGCTCATCTCTTATTTCTTGGAAATCCAAGAAGCAACACACAATATCTAGATCATCGGCTGAATCGGAGTACAGAAGTATGGCAATGACTGTCGTAGAGCTGAAATGGATATCTTTCTTGTTACGAGATTTCCACATCTAGTGTTCTTTACCTATTCCTCTTCATTGTGACAATACTATTGCTCTTCATATTACAGAAAACCCGGACTTTCACGAATGAACTAAGTATATTGAGATCGATTGGCATTTTGTTAGAGATGCTTACACTACTGGTTTCATTGATCCCTTGCATGTTTTCTCTCGACATCAGTTAGCTAACGGTTTCACCAAGCTACTTCCAGCCACTACATTTCATTCCTTGTTGTCCAAGATGGGATTCTGCTTTCCTGCAGATATCCATATTGAAGTGAGGGCGTAGAAGTTAGTTTCTTGTTGTATATAGTTTTCTTTTTGTACATGGTTTTTGCCACTTGTATAAACTGTGCAACTTGCATTAGTTGGTATAAACTGTGCAAATTGCATCAGTTAATTAATTTTCTGTTAGTTAGTAGTTAGATTAGTTGTTACTTTATTTGGTTAGGATCGTACCTATAAATATAGGGTTGTGAATCAGCAGGCTAAGTTAACAAAATCAATCACGTAAATCTTTCCCCAATTACTTACTTTTCTACTTTCTGAGTTTCCAAAGGCTTAATTTTAGCTCTGTTCTTAGATCTGATACAAATTCTTCAAGTACCGGTGACTGAACCATGTACGGTCAAATATAATGAGCAGTTCGTTTATAATGATAAAAAATTGTCAATGCTAGATCTAATTTTTTAAAATTAGAGATATTATTAGCAATTCATGATTAATTAATTAAATTATAAATATGTAAAATATAAATTTTGATTTTTGATTAAAAATATATAAATTCATCATCTTTGATTAAAAAATTATAGTCATAAATTGTCAATATTTTATAATTATTAATTATACAAATTAAATAAAATTAAAATTTAAGATAATCTAAAATTAACATTGAAATTATAATATAATATAATATATGTTAATGCATTAAATTTTTCATGACAAAATCTTGAGAAAGGCCGCATTTTCATAAGCATGTGGAAAGGTGGAATTGAAATAGAATTATGGAGAGGTAAAATAATTATAGTTGCAATATTAAAATTTTACTATGCAACGTGCAGTAGTTATAAGTTTATCATTCGATTAATGAAACCCAAATATTTTATCATAATTTCTTCTAATTTGTAATTTAAATTTTGATATTTCCATAACTTATGGAAAATACAGTCTTTCAATAGACGAACTTGTTTTTTAATGCTATTACCAATCACATATTGATATCTACGAAATATGTCAGTCTAAGTATTAGTTAATAAAAATAAAATATATTCATATAAATAGACAAACCCTTGGGAAAGACCGCCTATGGAAAGACGGGGTTGAATTAGAATTATAGAAAGATATAGTTTTTTGTTGCAATATTAAAATTTTATTATGCAACTTGTAGTAGTTATAAGTTTATGACTCGATCAATGCAATCCAAAATTTGTATCTTGATTTTTTCTAATTTGCAATTTAAACCTTGATCTTTCCATAACTTATGGAAATATTGTCTTTCAAGAAACATACTAATTTTTAATACTATTACCAATCACATATTGATATGTACTAAAATATGTCATTTCTAAATATTACTTAACAAAAATAAAATAAAGTCGTATAAATAGACAAAATTTTGGGAAAGACCATCTTTCCATAGGCATTTGGAAATACGGGGTTAAATTAGAATTATATAAAGGTAAAAGGTTTTAGTTACAATACTAAATTTTTACTATGCAACATGAAACAGTTATAAGTTTATGAGTCGATTAATGCAGTCCAAATTTTTTATCTTGATTTCTTCTAATTTGCAAGTTAAACCTTAGTTTTCCATAACTTATGAAAAGATCGTTTTCGAGAGATGGATTCTAAGAAAATTGAAAATAAAATTTACAAAGTGTTAAATAAATCATTGAAAGTATTTACAAATAAAAAATCCCAGTACTACGTTTAATATTTATATAAAGCATTTTATACTGATTTCTGTCTCAAAATTAAAATATATTAGAAACACTTATATATATAAGTTAATCCATCTATTATTCTATATGTTTAATATAGTAATTTTAGATATTTTTTGGCAAATTAAATTACGTGGAAAGAATTGATTGCAGTGAGTAAAAAATAATAAGTATATGGAAATGGAAATGATTCACTTATTATCGTGAAATGAAGTTTAATAATATTAAACGGATAAACCAAAATGGAAATTGTATCAAAATTTAAATATACTCCATATATTGTAAAAAAATAAGTATTATGAAAGAATTTCCCTAATAGATGGATACTGAGAATACAAAAATAATGTGATTTCTCATAAATAGGGTATTAATTAATTACTCATTAATTGAAAAGTATCAAAGTATAGGCAAAATATTGAAAATAGGGAAGAGATTTGCATTGTAAATTGGGGATTGATTTTATAAAATATTACATTTTAATTAATTTTAATAAGTGGCGTGAAATTATGTGTAATTGTCATGTGGCAAAAATTATATGTAAATGTCATGTAACAAAAAAGGCCTCTTTTAATATACACTATAAATGTGATGGTGTCTTTTATTTAAGTCAAATTAGTAGAGTGTGATACATTATTTAATTAATTGTATGTAATTATTTGAAAATATGCACATGTTCATATTAATCGAAATGTACACTTCCTCCCGTTGTTTGGTGATAAGAGCATTCACAATAGTAACTCATTAACCCCAAATTTTTTAATAAAGAGTACTCTTTACTTAAAGAGTATTATTGTGGATTTTTAAGGACAACTCCTTAATAAGGAGTTGTTCCTTAGTTAAGGAGTTGAGACCTCTTTTTTTGTGCAAATACCAACCAATCAATGAATGTCATTTAACATGACTTGTTTTAAATTTAATTAATTATAATTTCAAATTAAAAAGAAGTGCCTAAGAAGTGCTCCTTAGTTTATTTTTATCTAGCTTTTATCAAAATTCATGATAGGTGAAAGAATGATTTCCCGTAATGATTTTTATTGATCATGAATAGAATAAATAGAGGGTACAAAGCATAAAGGTAGACTAGTCCTAATATAACTCTAAAGTAGTCAACAAGATAACATCAAATCTAATCATCTAACTGATTTATTCTGACCCCCCCTCAAGCGAAGTGTTGGATGTTCGCTGACGTACAACTTGGTTCCGAAGAACTCGAACAATGGACGAGATAGCCCCTTGGTGAAGAAGTCCGCTATCTGAAGAGAAGTGGGTACGTGCACAACTCGAAACTTGTCGGAGGCCACCAACTCCTGAACAAAGTGATAGTCAATATCGATGTGCTTCGCCCACTTGTGGGTCACTAGATTCTGAGTTAAGAAGATAGCGTTATTGTTGTCACATAACAACAACGGAGGGCCGGACAAAGGAACTCAAAGATCACGAAGCAAGTGAGTGAACCAAACAACCTCCGAAGCAGTGTTGGCTAGAACTCGGTACTCAGACTCAGTGTTGGAACGAGAAACTGTGCGCTGTTTCTTGGCACTCCAGGAATAAATATTTCCACCAAGAAAGACATCATATCCATAAGTAAATCGACAAGTCCATTCATTACTCTGAAGAGATGGATGAGCTCGTCTATCAGACTGAGCAAGCAAGGTAGCAGTAAGACCATGAGCGATAATATTTGAATAATTTCTGCACTGAATAGCTCCAATCGCCAATCGGGTGCGAGTCATAGGGGGAGATACTGGAGAAGATATTGGAGGAATAGAACCGATCGAGGAGACTGGTGAAGAAGCAGTCGAGCTGGGCAGAGACTGAGCAGGTAGACTGACCGGCGGAGAGGCAGAAGGGCCTGCCGTGGTGCTGGTAGTGAATCTGTGACACAAATGGAGCAAGGGACTGAAGGAGATGTAGTCGACATAGGAGCAACTGGAGGCAAAAGAGGTGTCGAATCAGGATCATGATCAACAAAAGCATAAACATCTAACACTAAAGGTGGAGAACCGTTCGCCGAAGGAATAGATGGGGCGAATGGAAAACACGTCTCATCAAAATGAGCATGTCGAGTGATATAGATTATGCTAGTAATGCGATCGAGGCACCGAAAACCTTTATGCTGCGAGATGTAGCCGATAAAAACACATAGAATACTACAAGGAGAAAGCTTGTGGTCAGAAAATAGGCAAACAAATGGGAAGATCTGACAACCAAAAGCATGAAAATTAGTGTATATATATGTACCCGACCATTAAGAAACTCATATGGTGATTGTCCGCCAAGAACATGAGTATGCAACTGATTGATGGTATAAGTGGCTGCAGCAAAGGTATCAGGCCATTGGGAGAGAGGGACATGGGAGTGATACAACATAGACAAACTCATCTCAGTAATGTGGTGGTGCTTGCGCTCAGCCCGACCATTCTGCTCCGGAGTATATGAACAAGAAATCTGATGATGAATGCCCTTTTGTCTGAAAGTGAGAGCGTAAGCGATTATTTACAAACTCAGTCTCCATCACTCTGAAATACCTTAATGGTGGACGAGAAGTGGTTCTCCACAAAAGGTTCAAATTGGTGATAAACATCCCAGAAATCATAGTTGTGGCGCATTGGATAAAACCACGAGAGCCGGGAAATAATCATCAATGAAAATGAAATAGCAGGAGAAACCATCAGTAGATAAAATACGAGAAGGTCCACATAAATTAAAATGAACCAGATCAAGTACCCTACCAACACGTTTATCATTTGAATGAAAAAATAAATGTTTCCCTTTAGCCCTTTTCACATTCTTCACAAAGGGTGGGTTTAGGCAAAATCGATGAGACAGCTAAGGATCCAAAAGCACGCAAACCAGCAATAACGAAATTCAGAACATGACCAAGTTGAGCATGCCAGATTTCAAAAGATGCACACGACTTATTAGACTCAACTATAGACAGTAGAGCAGATGCACCATAGTCTAAAACATAAAGTCCATTTTCACTATGACCGCGACCCAAGGTTTCACTGGTGATTTTATGGCGAATAATAAATGAGTGATCATCAAAGCAAACAACAACATTTAAATCCCGAGTTAATTTGCTCATCGAGAGCAAATTTTTAGTGATATCAGGCACAATAAGCATGTCATAAAGAGACAAGGATTTAGAAACCTGAGAATCACCAACATGAGTAATATGGAGTTGAGAATCAGTACCAACATATACGATGGAAGAACCATGATAAGGTGTGACATGATCAACAACAGCAGAGGACGATGCCATGTGTTTTGTGGCACCATAATCTACAATCCACTTGGAGCCAACTTGTCGTTGGTGAACTATATGTCTCAAAATATCACACCGCCGAGAACCAAAATGAGCCATATCACCAAAGCAAAAAAATCATATGGAAGGTAAAAATCTGTTGAGAAACCGCCAGGCAAATGGACTTCACGCGTTGGAAAAAGTTGGACGGTGTGTGGTTAACGCGCTGGGAGAGCTAGAGCGCGTATGTCTCCTGTGAGGATGTTGAAACGCATGGGTCTGACATTGAGCGCGTGGATCACACGCGCATACAAAAAAATTCTGAACGAAGACGCTGCCCAAGGATGATGACCGGAGACAAAATGGTTGGAGAAGAAGCGAACAATCGTTGCTGGACAATCGGACAATGGAGAAGAAGGTGGCAAAGGAAGTCGCCCCTGAAGATGATGAAGAACCCCTGTTGGAGAGAGAACTCGGCTGGAATCGACGAAGCCGAGGCGGGGAGAAGTTTGGACGTCGAGAATGGTCTGATGCCGGTGAGAATTGCTATCGAGAGAACACCTAAAGATGAGTGGGTGCTAGTTGAAGAATTGAATTTGGTCGGCAAAAAGGAAGACCGAGAATCTGGACACCGGAAAAGATGTTGGAGGCTGTCGGAAATTGGCCGGAAGTTGACTGGAAATCGCCAGAATGGAGAGAGGTGTCAGTTCTTCATCCAGTTAAATAATAATAATAAATTTAGGGATTTAGTATCAAAAAATGCTCTGATACCATGAAAAAATAATTTTCCGTAATGATTATTATTGAACATGAGGAGAATAAATAAAGAGTACAGAGCATAAAAGTAAATTAGTCCTAATATATTCGAATCTAGTCAACAAGATAAAATCAAATCAAATTATTTAATTGATTGATTGATTTATTCTGACAATATGGCACTTAAGAAGTGATTTTTAAGTACACTACCATTATTGATGCTCTAAGTGTCTTACGGTCTAAAAGGGTCCAAAGTTGATTGTTTATTAAAATTAATTCGAAAATCTAATGGGGTATTTTGATCTCAAGTGGACTTAAAAGGTAAAGAGGCCCATCTTTTAGTTCGGATTTCTTGGCCAACAAAGGAAAATAAAGTTAAGAGAGGAAACCCAATTCAGTAAGTAATAAAGATACAAACCAACGACGAAATACGTAGATGTTGTAGTTTCGTGATTGAGATGACGAGTTAATGTGTGGGATGCGCTCTCCCGTGAAGTTGTTTATGTGGCTTCGTTGGTTATAAAGTAATATTAACGGCGGTGGTATTACAATTTAATAGGATCTCAAGTGTATTAACATAGTTTATCTTATTAATATGTATTTTAATTATGTTTTGATCGGATTTTAAGATATAAATTTCACTTACTACAATACTTGTTGGGTAAAATCTCCATACTTTAAATGGATTGGTTGTTTAGATATTAAATAATCACCCTGACGTGACAGATAAAAAGTACTCATTAAGTAACTTTTTAATCTTCCATTGTGGATGTTTTGAGTGATGTTGGTGGCAAAGTGATATCCATGTTTACAAGTCATTGAAATATACTAAAACACAATGGTGAATGTGGGTTATGGTTGATTCGCAATCTTTTTAACAGAGAGAAAAAATTGTGTGGCCGTGAATTTCATAACTTTGATAGTTTGATTTTGGTGCAGTTTTTGTGATTTTGGAGAACGTGCTTTATTATTTGAATGGAGTTTCAACATATTGAAATGTCTCCAAAATTAGTTTGGATGTTTTTAAATAATTTATTTAATTCGAACTGTGAGCTACTTGTACATTATGTGAAAAACTCAAATATTGGGCATTTGTTCATAGGATTAAAATTTGAAAACGCAATATCTGATAGGACTTTTGCACTTACCACAAGACCAAGAAATAGCCCAAAGGCAAGGCCCGTGTAAATAAGGAAAATTGAGAGTTTGTGAGACAAGAGTAAAGTGCATTCATGTCCCCAGTTTTTTTTTTGCATATATACCTTCAATTTTTCGAAGTCCATGTATAACCCAGTTCATTGTTTGTGCACACATATCTCTCAGTTTTTCAAACGCTAATCTCCAAGCATAGAGTTATTTGTTTACTTTCAAAAATTGTGAGGGTTATATGTTCATTTTTGAAACACTGAGAGGGGCATGTGTGCACTTTCAAAAAATTGGGGGGCATATGTGCACTAAACAAATAATTCAGGGATACAAACAAACTTTACTCAAATGTTTTTTTTGGTTCACGAAGACGTGTTTTAACCTCGGTGAGAAAATGTTCCACGATTGAGAAGGGCAGACCACGATACAACTAATGCAACATATTTTATTGTTGAATTTAGTATGTTGTTGGGTTGGGGTTGACGCTGAATACAGTTTCTTCACATCTATTTCCATTTAATATTGTCATATTTACCATTTTCTCATTATTGATGACGGATATAATATTCAATCAATTTCGTTCCACCAAATTTTACATAAATCAATCCTCACTCCATTATACACATAATTTTCATATCCACTTGAAATTCATCATACATGCAGCCGAATCTCCATACTCATGCATATTAGTTTCTCATCCCATAAAAACTACATTCATCCCCACTCTAATAGAGTCATTGCGCACATTCACCTAATTTTATCTCTAACTCGTAGTACTACTCTATTCTCTAAAACAGAAGTTCAAGTGTACTAATTAAGGAATGCAAATAGTAGAGTTTATATCGCTAACTTGTAGTAGTACTACTACTCTATTATCTAAGATAGAAGTTTGTATTTTATTTTATCAAAGATAGAAGTTCACGAGTACTAAGGAATGCAAATCGTTGACAAAACTCTAAAGTATACTTATAATACATGATAAATGACGTTAGCATAAACCAAAACGTAATTGTCATTGTTTCCCTCATCAAAGAACATAATTAATTATCGATTGTTACAGTTGCAATTTTGGATCATAATGCACTCCAATATCTCGAAAAAAAAAGAAAATCTCCAATACTCGGTACTGTCGATATACAGCACGAGGATAAAATTGGCATTTGGGATTTGGCTAGAGCAGGCAACTATTTAAAAAATGATTTTCAATTTTCTTTCATTGGAATCAGATCCAATCGGTTTGATCTTATTTTGTCCAGTGAACCGAAACGGGCAATTTCGGTATAAAAATAAGCGTGAATTCCACTCATAATATGTTCCTATATTCAGGGTCGGTACTTTTTATAATCTCTTCTCTCTTAAACTGAAAGAAAACAACCACCACCGCCACCGCCACCATTTCCGATCTACTCCTCCGCCGCACCTGATCCCGAACCTCGTCGCAAACCACTGCCGGAAATGGCTCAACCACCGCTCATGCTCTCCTTCCTCCTCCTCATCCCGATCGCCCTCACCCTCCTCCCCTCCGCCACGGCGGAGATCAAAACCCTAACAATCGACGCCGATTCGCGGCCGATGATTCTGTTCGAGCGGTTCGGCTTCACGCACACCGGCTACGCCACGATCTCCGTCTCTTCGGTGTCCGTGGTGTCCACTCTCGCGAACCCCGACCCGACCAAATTGGGA
Source organism: Rubia tinctorum (assembly GCA_032355605.1). Lineage (NCBI taxonomy): Eukaryota > Viridiplantae > Streptophyta > Magnoliopsida > Gentianales > Rubiaceae > Rubia > Rubia tinctorum. The sequence goes on along the minus strand of JAULKM010026477.1, from coordinate 383 downwards.
TTCTTCCTCCTCTCGGAGGAGTCTCTGATCCAGGTCCTCATAGAGCTCCAACAGAACAACGCATTCTGCGTGCTGGATTCCAGATTCATCAACAAGCTCTTCAATTTCCAGGAGCTCTCGCCGCCGCCGGCGTCGTCGTTCAACAGAACCTTCCCCGTCACCTCACCGAATGAGTACTCCCTCTTCTTCGCGAATTGCGCGCCGGAATCCAAAGTATCGATGAATGTCCACACCGAACTCTACAACCTCGATGCCGCGGGCACTGTGAAGGATTTCCTCTCCGCGGGCCTCACGCAGCTCCCCGCGCTTTACTTCCTGTTTTCGCTGATATTTGTTGGGTTTTTAGTGTTTTGGGTTTATATCTGTATCCACAACAGGTTGTC
>JAULKM010026466.1:0-13895 GCA_032355605.1 Rubia tinctorum | reverse complement strand
TCTATTCTCCCCCCCCCCCCACACTCTTTTTTGGTTCTATTCTTTCACTATGGTTTCCAACAGCCCTAGACATCATATAGCATCAAATTTCAAAGCCAATTTTTTCCTTGCATCAAATTCCACCATTTTCCTTCTTTCATCTCTTAGTTATTCATCCAACCCCACTCGTACCAAAAAAATCTCATTCTAATAGTTTAAATTTTAAAACATAATTTAGTCATGCTATTGCTCTCTAACCATAATCAGAAAAGGCATAAATTCGGAGTTATTGCTCTTCTCCAAGGAAGGGTTGCGCCGAATCTGACCTAAACTCTAGAAAACTATAAATCTAGAGAAATTCATATCCCTTCAAAATCAACTGGCTCAAAATCTGACCTAAACTAAAAATTCTGATGATTATCACAGGTCTTAAAAAACTTCGCATAAATTATTGCGCTAGTTGATATAACTTTGCAGCTAATGCCTCATCTCTTATATGAATTTGAAAGCTTTTATCCAATATCAAAATAGGCTAAAAGCTAATATGCAACTCACACTACTACAAGTTAAGGCTAATGTAACACTTTGAAAGTGTTGTTTTAGGTGCTAATAATACTAGTTGAGCTATTGCAACACTTATACAAGTATTACCTTAGGTGATGGTGCATTAGATCTAGTGCAACACTTTTCAAAATTTTGGTCAAAACTTTTCAAGATTTAGTTAACACTTTTCAAAGGTTTAAATAACATTTTTCAAACTATAGGAACATTTTAATAAGTGTTGCAAAAAATGTGTTACGATATGTCTAATTTGTAGTAGTGTCATTATGGTTGAAGAACAAACTAACCTGCTGTAATGTTAATAATTTGTCCGCCTACATTTCCACCACATTTTTCTCACAAAGGATTAGAAGACTGGGCTTGAGGAAAGACATGGATTCTTTTACGGCACTCTTGGCAAAGTTAAAATACATCTGCAATTGTCGACTCAAAGATGTAACATTTATGGTGCTCTCTCTTGCACTAGTAACCTTTGCTGAGCTCTCTTCATCTTTCAACAAATTCCATTGGCTGACGCATTTGTTCTTTGCATACCATTCCATTTTCTACCATAATATCATTATACAAATTTCCCATTACACTGTAACTATTAGTCATTTCTCCCCACAATCATGCGTCTTAATATGTCCCCCTGTGATGGAACACGTTATGTCCACTTAAGTAATCACGTAAGACTTCTCCAACCAAATTCAGTTAAGGCTTATACTAGCTTATCCTCCAAATACTTACGGATCAAGGAGGCGGGGGTGGAGAGCAGACGCGGCGGGGTCACTGGAGCAGACACGGGAGAGGTGGAGAGCAGGGGAGGTGGGTAGTGAGTGAAAACCCCTAAGATAACTTTTGACTTGTATCAATTGTCATTCTTTTTTGCCTTCTCCACCCTCCAATTTTAGATAACCCTATTTTATTTAGCCTATTCAAAGGCTTTTCCATGTCTTATAGAAGTTTTCCAAAATCCTTCATTGTACTCAACTTCCTCCAAACTACTTAGATTGTCTCCTTGAATTGTGGTGAGGCCTCCCACATGTTGAATTATTTGAAGCTCCTTCTCTCCTTTTTGTACTTCTTGTGCAACTCAAAATAGTGGGATGGTTATCCGAGAGTGTATCCGGCCTTACCTTACAAATGGCTTGATCTAGCCCCCTTATCCATTCTTGATTGACAATGCTTCTATCAATTTTGCTTTGTATAATTTTCTCCATTTCTCTTCCATTGCATTAAGTAAATTTTTGGCCAATAGTTTTGATTTCAACCAAAAAGTTTGATCCTATCACCTCTTGAAAATTGAAAATTTCATTTTCTTCTACCTTATTCCCCCTTCTCTATCCCCAAAATCCAAAGGAGAATTCAAGTCCGCTATGATCAACCATGGTTTGTCATCTCTAATCCCTTGCCCTTTAAGACACCACCACATTGGTTTCCTCTTTTCTATGGTGTTATGGACTGATCTCCACCTAGAAACATGTATTAACCAATGTATTTAGCATATTTGTTAGTAGATTTTGTATGGTTGATTGCTAGATTTAAGTAGGTTTGCATTACAAGGGGTTTAAATGGCCATTGTTGATTTTTTTGTCTAAATCCCTCATTTTTAGCTTATTTAGGTCTAATGGAGTCTTTCCTTATGAGCATCTAGATCCTATTTTGTGAGAATCATTGTAGATTGCTCGTAAGTACTTCGAAGTAGTTTAGTGAAGGTCATTCACGGGAATGGTAGTAGATTGTAGAAGGTCATTCATAAGGATGGTAGAAGACTAAAGGCCATGATTCAATGTGGTAGAAGATATAAGTGCCAAAGAAGGAAGACAAAGAAGCGGAGTGAATTGTAATCTGAGAGTTTCACAGAGTTATGAGAATGATCTGAGAAGAATCGGCCACTGTGGGTGGTACTGTTGGATTTGTCTTCTCAAGAACTATTAAATATACTATAAGAAATCCCAAATCGGATTAGTGGTTCATCCATAGCGGTGCAAAAAAATTGAAGGAAAAAAAGCAAGTTTTGGAATAGTCGAAGCTTGCACGACCTGTGTAGATTGCATGGCTCGTGCCATGCCAATGCCAAGCCAAGAGCTGGGGAAACTAAGTCATCACATGGGTCTTATGCTTTTGCACAGCTTGTACGCCAAGATGTCGAAGATACGGACCACCAATTTGCGCCCTGCGAGGTATTGTACGGCCCTCACACTCAAAACAAAAAATGAAGGCTCCGACCCATGTGCTTCTGCGCGCCCGCACACTTAGTGCGCCCGGGAAGCAGTTCCAGTCGGTGGCTCATGTACTATTGCATTGGCCATGTGCTTTTGCATGGCCCGTGCCGATGTGGCACTAGTGAGGACCTTAGGGTTTCACTAGTGGAAGCCTTAGAGTTTCATTAGAGTTTCTTCCAAACTTGGGCCTTTAGAATCCCATTTAGCTTCTCCTATGTAAAAAAGCTTTTAGTCTCCTAGGGTTTAACAAGTAAGCATAATGTAGATTTTATTTTCTTGGTAGGTAGGCAGGAAGAGGAGAGTTCTCTCTCTAATGTTCCTTTTTTCTTTTCCTTCTCTTGTTTCTTAGATTCATGGCATTTAATTCAATGAATGACATGGATCTATTAGTAGTAGAGTAGTTTTTTTTGCTTAGGGATTTAAATTTGTAGTCATGATTTGGTAGATATTTTGTGAGATTCTATTTTACCCTATCCTTCTATGTTTATGAATATCATGTTGACTTGTTCTTTTACATTCTTGCTAAATACATGTTATATATTCTTAAATTGGCATACACCGTAGTTTATGTTTCATGTAATGGATCTAGTCTTTATTTGTCCCCTTGGGAGTGTCCATAAGGGTAATAGGGGGATATGTGAGTCCTCGAGTGCATGGGTGTATGCGTGTACGCCATGAGCACCATTTCGATGATCGTATACTAGCCTGACTGGAAATGGTAGCCCGATTGGTTAGGGCATGATAGTTTGTAGCAACTAGGGTTGTGTTAGAGGACGGTGGGTAGCAGTGAGATGACGTTCGTCTGCTTGTTGTCTTAAGAAAAATTAAAGAATGATACATTGGAAGGGAAATTCATACCCACATTTAAGCACCGCATCCTTTGTATGGCTACCAATAAACCCGACCATTTGGGGCATGTTAGGGGAGTGGGTGCATTCTTGAACCAACATGAGGCATTTGGAATTACACAGTACTATGGTTGTGGGCAACCATTGCGGTCCACACATTGCAAAAACAAGAGCTTGAGCAAGAGAAATGAATTGAGCAACAAGTCATTCTCATCTGAAAGTTGATCCAACCCACCAGCCTTACGCTTTTTGAGAATTTAGATGATTTGACACCACAGTGGACTCCGTCATTAAGAGGATCGGACCATTCTACAAAAGATGTTGAGGTTAATTAATCGGGAGGCAATCGCTACAATTCTTGGAGATAAAGCCGACAACCTCGACAAGGCCATCCTCTCTAGTGATAAAAAGGTACACATTTAACATTTTATCAATCATGAATAAAATAGTTTGTGTCATATTTTTAAAATGTAATTGGTGCGATGTGGGGTTCACATGTGTGTGAGCTTTACATAGATGGTAGACCACTCGACGTAGCCGGTGGAGCCTTGCATGAGTTAATGAAACATCATCACACCGTACCAATTACAGAAGGTTTGTCAAGAGTTTCTTGGAGAAAGAATTGGTGAAGGGTGCCCCGTTGCCAATTCTCGATGGGGAACACAAGTAGGTTTCACTTGTGGAATGTTTCTTTTGTGGCTGCATCGATTAATATATGCCGATCCTATAAAGGATCGCCATTTTAAAGTCAAACGGCTAACAACACCTAAAGCAGTCCAAACTACACCTAAACCAGTCCATAGGACATCTAAACCAATCCAACAACACCAGACAAGCCCAAACAACCTGTTCCTAGAGCACAAGTCCCAAAAGACTCACCTCACTTTGTACGAGTGTTGTACAATTGGCTTCAACCACATGAACGCAACTCAACTTACGCATTCTTGGGAAACGATTGCGTATTTGGTGGCAAGAGATATATCCTCGGGATATGGAGTGCTTTCGAGGACCTATAGAAATGTGAGCAAGTTAATCATACGCTAATATCCATATACATCTTGTAAGTAAAATATATATTATATTCATGTTACTATTTATTTTTATCTAATTGTTTGCAACTAATTTGAAAAATTCTTAATTTCAAGTACATGTATTTCATGTTTAATCAAAAGAATGAATGGGTCGGATACATGTGCCCGGTGATGACTCAAGAGATTGGTTGTACAAACCAAGAGAGAATCGACTACATTTGCAAAAACATTGGGAGAAAGGATAAGAAATTATTCATTGCGCCCTACATTGAAAGGTAATAGTAACTGTCTTCATTATGTTCATAAACACCAATTACGCATTTTAATAAACATTAGTATATTTTTGTTTTCAGGGAACATTGGCGATTGATCATTATTGTTTCGGAAAAGAAGTGTGCCTATTGGATGGATCTATTACACTTCCAACCGTCGGACGTATTTGTCAAGATTTTGGAGTCAATTTCAAGGGAAAATGGTGAAATCAATTTCAAGGTGGTCGAAATCAAGGTATACTATGCAACAATTGCGTCATTTTTTCCAACGGAATTTCTTTATGTGTTACTATATGTTACAAATTCAAGGTTTTTTTTCAATCAATACAAGAAAGAAGCGCAAACATGGGAGTGCGGCTACTACGTAATGTTGTATGCAATATAGTGCATAGAAAGCGTAAGTTGGATTTACTTGAGATTGGCAAGGTAATTATACATTTGCTTGTAATAAACATTAATAGTTTCGCAATCTCAACAATAATATTTGATACTAACTTGCTACTCACATGTTCTTCCAAAAGCAACAAGGCACTATTCCAAAGAAGACATCAACAATGCAAGGAATTATTTGGCTTGACATCTCATTCTCAACCGCACAACAACTCTTGGGAACCCAAACTTGGTAGAGTAACACGATTTAGATCAATTAGTGTGATGAGAAAGTTTGGAATAAAATTGTATGGATTTATATTTCTATCTATATATTATTGCTTAGTTAGCATTTTCTATAGAATTTTGTTATCTTGTAGAACAATTCCGTGTATTGGGTTACAACAGTAGCTGTTGAATGAGGTCTATTTTGAGCCGGGAAAATGAATGAAATTCATATTTTGACCATTGGAGCCGTATCGGGTTCGAACTCGTAAGATAATTCGGCCCTTTAATAAGCTGAGGGCCGAAACGCTTTACGAACTCAGAGAAAATTTTCCCAAAAATATTTATAGAACAGGATTGTACAGAGGCAGCTCGGAATGAGGACCCAAATTAGGAACTTAGCAACCAACATGATCCGATTTTGAGTTCTGAGTGAGTAACCTTTAGTGTTACGAGTTCCAAACCAACCGGCAAGGCCAATGGAGGTTACCGAGGTTCCTAGTGAGGAATGCATTGAAGGTGGTTACTCCGGCCATTTAAAGGTAAACTGTGTTCGAGTTCGGAATACAGCTCCAGGGCCGAGGGAGAGTGCTTAGGTTCTGATTTTGGAACCTGATAAAGGCGATTCCTCCGTCCTCCTAAAGGTGGTTCAAAACCGCTTTTAATGGGAGTTTTTTAAGGCGGTTCTCGGAACCGCCTTTAATTGGATGCGATTAAAGGCACAAGCAGAGAAAATAATTTGAAAGTGTCTTCTCTGGTCCGATATAACCGCATTTAATTGCCCATTCTCCCACTTGTGGATGTTGGTTAATTTTAGAAATTTTTAATTATTTTTGTGCTTCAATTTATTTCTCATTTTATTCTTGACAAATTCTTCGGAAATGTCATCTTTCCATAGGCATATCATAAGACGGAGTTTAATTAGAATAATATGAATTTAGACATTTATACTTTACAGTAACTGCAAGTGAAAATTTTGAGTTTTGGTGGAAACATTACATATTTAGGGTAAAACATATAAGTTATATGTTACTTATTTATGTTTTTAGTTAACTTCTTTTATGCGATTACTCTGGTCTGTAATTTTTAAATATCTTTTGAAACTGTTCAATATAAAACATTTTAATTTTAAGTTGAAATATGGACATTAAATTATAAAACAATAAAATTTGAGCTGGTGGAAGGTTTGGGAAAAAGAAAATAAAGCTGAGATTTTATTTTTAATTATTATTTATTTAAATTTAAATTTAAATTATTTAAATTAAATTTAACTGAAATAAACTAAAATATTGAAAATTGAAGGGAAAAAATCAATCTAGAAAAGTGAAGAAGAAGGATAAATAATAATTTAATTTAATTTAACTAAATTAAATTTAACTGAAATAAACTAAAATATTGAAAATTGAAGGGGAAAACCCATTCTAGAAAAGAGAAGAAGAAAAGGAAAAATAGTGGATTAAAAAAGTTTGAAAAATCTCTGTCTTTAGAATTGCGGTTTGAAATTTGTTGGCGTAATAATTAGGTTTAGGTTATTAAGAGTGGTGAAGTATTTCCCGTGACTTCATCTGTAACATCGATCGCTCTCATTTAACATTTGTACTACTGATCCATATGCAGTGATCACTTAAAACTCATGTGTTGGATTCCATTTTTATTTTCAATTAATGAACTGATCCATCCATTATTCCAATTACTATCCAACCTTATTTAATTTCTTACACAAACTGTCGAATTCAATAAGAAGCCTTATTTAATTTCAACAGGTTATTTTAATTTATATTTCTGTTATTCAATAAGTGTGAGATTTATCTCCACAATATTAGTTTTGTTTTTCGATCTGATTGATTAGATCGTTGTGTTCATGATCACATTTTGATTTAGTTGTTCACGTTGATGTATTATTCTCGATCTTCTTTACAGATCGTGTGTTCGTAATTTCGTTTGTGGTTTTGCTTTTGGGTTTCCATTAATTTAGATACGTCAGATCTGTGTAAGATTTGTGTTTTTCAAGGTGTTTACAACTTGGACAACATAGATCGTAGTTGGATCAAGTAGTGTTACAGATGTAGAAGATTCCTGTTTGACGCAGTGATATTGATGCGTGATACGCTCTTCTTTGCCAAGTAGTCATGTTTTTCGCAGGAAGTAAGTTAATATCCCCGAGGGCGATGCTACAGTTTTTATTGGGTCTTTGATCTATAATAGTACAGACGATCAGTTTGGTTGACATGTAATTTATATATCCTTGCAATATGTTAGTTATTACTAGAGACTAGTTAGATTGGATGTCAATTTCACTCATTGTAATCGCCGTTGGACGTTTTTCCCAACATCTTGGAATTATTGAATATTTTTATTAAAAAATCAAAGTTGAGAAGCCACCGTTCAGGTCAGTAAACATGTATGATTCGGCAGATTTTTTACATACTTATACGTGATTAGGGTATGTTGTTTTTAATTTAACTGTACTTTACGATTGAAAGATGATTGACTGTCCTTTGGTTTATTCATTATATTAGGGTACAATATATAGTACAATGTACAGTATCACAAATGAAAAAAGATTCTATCTAAGATACAAGATATACACAAAATATAACAAAATATCTCTTTAACACTCCTCCTCGGGTTGGAACATGTGAATTACGAATGCCCAACTTGCCAAGAAGTGCCTGAAATGCACGCCGAATTTAGTAAACAAATCCGCAGACTGACTAGAAGTGTGAATATGATAAGTGATACACCAAACTGTACCAAGTCACGAACAAAATGACACTCAATCTCAATGTGTTTCGTGCGCTCATGAAACACGGGATTGGTTGCAATATGAATAGCTACCTGATTATCACAATATAACTGCATCGGAGAAGAGTGCCCTACGCCCAAAGACCGGAGTAAATATTTAAGCCAAATCAACTCACAACACATAACGGCCATAGCACAATACTCAGATTCAGCCGAAGACCGAGAAACAGTTGTTTGTTTCTTGGCCTTCCAAGAAATAGAAGATTCACCGAGTATAACAAAATATCTAGTCAAAAAATGATGAGTAATGGGGCAGACAGCATAATCAGAATCACAAAAAGATGTAAGCTGAAGAGAGCTCTTAGCAGAAATAAATAAACCTTGACCTATATGACTCTTTAGAAGGTGCAAAACTCACAATGCAGCTTGCCAGTGTGCTAGACGCGGTTTCTCCATGAACTGCGCCAAGGTGTGAACTGAATAACTAAGCTCCGATCTAGTGATAGTCAGATAAATCATATTCCCAAAAAGTCTTCTATATTGCGCATGATATGTATACTCCAGGCATTCTGCACGAGCTAAATTATGCTTTTGTTCCATCGGAAAATTTGGCAGCCAATAAACCAGTATTAGTCAAAATATCAAGAGTATATTTCCATTGACACAGAAGCATACCATCAGGTCTCCTAACAATCTCAATCCCCAAAAAATACTTCATTACACCAAGATCTTTCATATGAAAGCAAGATGAAAGATACTTCTTGAACTCCAAAATCAAAGAGAAAGAAGATCCAGCAATAATCAAGTCATTGACATCAACTAGAACATGGAGATAAAGACCATAGCGCAAAAATGTAAACAAAGAGTAATCTGCCTTACTCTGAACAAAATCATATATGTGTAAGGTTGCAGCTAGCTTAGCAAACCAATTTGTGGGCGCCTGACGAAGACCATAAAGAGATTTGTAAAGCTTACATACCAAGCTTGGCGCAGGAAGAGAATACCCAGGAAGTGGGCGCATGTACATCTCCTCATCCAGATCTCCATGCAGAAATGCATTATGTACGTCCATCTGATGAAAATCTTATCCACGTATAACCACAACAGCCAAGAAGAGACGAACCGAGCTCATCTTGGAAACTGGAGAAAAGGCCTCGGTATAATCAGTTCCCTCAATCTGACGATTTCCCAAGACAACCAATCATGCCTTGTATCCCTAGATGGAACCATCAGACTTGTACTTGGTTCGAAACACCCATTTTCTTCCGATAGCATGTTTACCAGGTGGCAAAGGAGACAAAACCCAGGTATTGTTTCGCTCAAGCGCATCAATCTCATCCTTCACTTCCATTTGCCAGAGGTAATGGTCTAAGCCATTTGTAACTGGTGCAAAAAATCTAGAAAGCCAAAACCAATTTTTTTAAAAGAAAGATAGTTAGCAATAGGATAACGAGTACCTAAGGAAGGTTCAGGTGCAGATGAAGGTGTAGTAGAAGGGGGGTTATTGCGCAAGTAGCAGTGCAGAAATAATCCTTGAACTTAACAGGGGGACGATGAATGCGAGTACTGAGATGTCGAGTAGGCTGTTGAAACAGAGGCAGCTTATGGTTAGAGACAGGAAGATCAACCAGCTCAGCCTGTTGCACAGGAGTGGCCGACCGTGGTTGATGAGAGGCAAGCCGCAACCGAGGTGGCAGCTCGGAAGACAAAGGCTGAGACCTGTCTGGCACGGCAACTGCGGTGAAAGAAGAGGCGGCGACCGGCTAGAATCGGGCGATGCAACTGGCGACAAAGAAAGCGGCAGCTTTGGTCCGGAGGTTGGCGGCTTGGAAGCAGGCAATGACGGTGTCGGAGTTGGCGGCTCGGAGTGTGGCGGTGGCACCGATTTATGCAAAACATCATAGACAGTCGGCAATGGCATTGAATCAAATGAAGTGGTGACCTTAGGGACAGATACATAAGGAAAACAATCTTCATGGAACACTACATCTCGACTATCAAACACAGTACGAGACTTCAAGTCGTAAACACGCCAAGCCTTCTTGTTAAGAGAATAACCAAGGAAAACACATTTTCGATTTCTGGATGCAAACTTATATCACGACTTTGGAATCTGAGAAGCAAAGCACAAACAACCAAACACCCTGAGATGGCTGTAATCTGGTGTGTGACCACAGAGAAGTTAATGAGGTGAATGATCATTCAACACCAATGTTGGAGTGCGATTGATGAGGTAGGCAGCTGTAAGAATGCCTTCTCCCCAAAAGTGAATGGGCAAGTGAGCTTGGAACCGGAGGGTACACGCCACGTTTAAGATGTGGCGGTGTTTTCGTTCCACTTGCCATTCTATAGTGGAATGTAGACAGTGGAAGTCTCAAACCAAACCCCTTTCTCTACAAAGTAACATTGGAAAGGAAGAAATTCAGTTCCATTATCAGCTCGAACACACTGAACTGTACGAAATTTTGTTGTCTGAACGAGAGCAACGAACTCCTTCATCTTGGAAGGTACATAAGACTTAGATACTAATAAATAAATCCAAACAGCTCGGGAATAATCATCAACAATAGTCAAAAATGAAAAAGCTCCACTAGAAGAAGGTGAGGCATAAGGCTCCCAAACATCACAATGTATAAGTTCAAATAAATGACTAGTTTTAGAATTACTCAAAGGAAAACTAGCTCTATATTGCTTTGCCCGATGACAAATGGAGCAAGGAGAAATTTTATTCAGTTGACTACAACTCAAAGCAATAACTGGGATAGAGGAAAACACTAAAAATGATGGATGACCAAATCGTTGATGCCATAAATCAAACAAAGACATAGTGGCGGCAAGTGAAGCTGACGGTGGCTACGATGGTAGACCTCCCGATTTTTGCAACCAATAAATTCTACCTTTCTTATCACCCGCGCCAATCACTATCCTCATGCTGATATCCTATAAGATGCATAATTTTTCAGTAAGAAAAACTAGACATTTTAAAGTAGCAGTTAACTTAGAGAAAGATAATAGGTTGCAACGTAATTTCGAAATAAACAAAACACGAGAAATAATAAGGTCTCCAAAGTGTAAGTTTCCATGTTGAGTAGCTTTAGAGACAAATCCATCAGGTAGAATAACATCAACATTATCAGAAGGGTCAAGATCATGCAGAAGATCCCTGGCACCAGTCATATGATATGAAACTCCAGTATCAAGAATCCAAGGTAAAGTGTGCCTACCTGACATAATGTCAGTAGTATTAATTTTAGAGAGAATATTAAGAATCATACTCTATTGTATCGGAAATTTGTCTGATCAGGATCGGAAAGAACGGCGGCGTTGACCATCAATGAAGTAGTGGTGCTGGCAGGATCTAGTCCGACGAATGGTGCAGCGGCTGGTGCACGTGTTCCCTAGTTTTGAGCTCGTGAACCTGATCCCGGAGGTCTATTTTTGACAAAACAATCAAGATAACCAATGATTTTGAAGCAGGTAGTAAAGTCGTAGCCCTTTCGATTGTAATGGGTGCACAGAAGGTTCTTCCAGTCAATGGTGGTGGGGGCGTATTTGCTGGGGCAGCTGGCTGACTTTAGTAGTGGCCCCAGTCGACGAGCTTCAAATGCCATAGAGTCCGAGTTGGAATCACAGGCATTCACGACAGTATTGTGATACTCCTTCTGAATTGCAAATGAGTAAACACGGCCAATAAAAGGCAAAGGATCCATGGCCATAATATTTGACCACAAATTGTGATAACTATCATCAAGACCAATGAGAAACTGATGAACCACCCCATTCTTATGCTCTTTGATAGTAGTAGCGGCAGCAGGATAGACGCTTGTCTGTGGTGGCAAGTAAGAAAATAATTCATCCTAGAGTTTCTTGCACCTCCCATAATAAGCAAAAATATCCTGACAATTCTGACGAGAAGTATAAATGGCCGCATGAATCTCACATATGCGTAGACCACTACCAATATAAAAATGTTGCTTAAGGTTATCCCAATGCTCCTTAGCAGACGTACAATAAGTAATAGCAAAACAAACAGAGGGATCAAGAATCTGAACAATCCAACCAACAAGCATAGAATTCACACTATTCCAATCATGAAAAAATGGTTCACTAGGCAGAGGTTTAACAATAGAACCATCAAGAAATCCCTCTTTGCGTTTTGCAAAAAATGCATTAAATAAAGAAGTACTTCATTCATTATAATTATCACCCTTCAAGATCACCAGAGAAATAATCAAACCTGGATGATCCGGCAGATGCACATAGTAGGGATGAGTATGAGGCAAAGCATGAGTTAAGTTACCGGCGGACTGGCGGATGGCCTAAGCAGTGGTGACCGCCATGACATGTACGGCGGCCTGGAAGACGGCGGCATTGGCAGCGGGAAAATTGAAAACGAGTTTAATCCCAAAACCTGGAACAGCGACGGTGAGGGAACCTCGGCGGGGAGACATTGAGGTGGCGGCGGGCGGCGGTGAAAGTCCTCCGGTATGGGGAACTGAGCGCCGGCACCAGCTTCAGCAAATGCAGCAGCATCGGTGGCAGGAGGGTTTGCTCTATCAGCACCGGGGAGTGCGAGAACAGCGACATCTTCAATTTCGATCAGGTAATAAAGATCCATGGATGCATAAGGACAAGGACGGCAGCAGCGCCTTCGAATTCGTCAGCGGCGACAGCGACAACACTGCAGTGGCAGCACGTGAGCAAGACTGAATGCGGTGGCGGCAGCGGATGGGCGCGTGGGCGCGTGGGCGGCGGGGGTGGCGAACAAGTTTTTGAAGTTTGAAAAATTTTAGGGTTTCAGGACTTTTATCTCTGATACCATGTAAAATATGAACGATTGGTTTATTCATTATATCAGAGTACAATATATAAAGTACAATGTACAGAATCACAAATGGAAAATGATTCTGTCAAACGTACAAGATATACACAAAATATCTCCTTAACGGATAAAAAAATTTATGCTCTTATATTTTCTTACCATAAAGAGAACCTATCAATTATATATTTAGGGAATTGACAAATAGTATAAAAAAATTAGTTTTTTATTTTTCAAAATTATCTCAAAATCACATGGTCCTGCTACTTTTCTTTTACAAATGAGCGAAATGGCAAGTTTTATAACAAAAATATAAAAGAAAACTAACTAACTTCACAACTCTTTCTCTCTCTCTCTAAAAAATTCCTCTCTTTCTCTGTAACATCTATTTCCACTGTATAACGATTTTTCTTCGCCGGAAAAGCGTTCGCCATGGCGGCTCCACCCTGGACAAACACAAAAGCCACCTTTATCGATACCTTAATGCAACCAAAGCCCACCTTTGATCCAATAGACCTTCATCCACATTACAATTACAAAGGATAGGTGGCAGTGCCTCTACCCAGGGGATGAAATTGATATGCTAGCGATTTCATTTGCTAAAGCCCTAATTGGCAAGTTCAGTAAGGGCAGACCTACGATGGACTTCATCAAAAAAACAACTCCAAACTATAGGGTTCAAAGGGGAAGCTCAAATTGCAGAGATGGATGGTCGCCATGTCCGAATTACTTTCGACTTGGAGGAAGACTACCATCGGTGCTGGCTGAAGAGGACTTGGTCGCTGGGAGGAAACATAATGAGAGTTTCGAAGTGGATGAAAATTTTAACTATTATGAGG
>JAULKM010026455.1:0-13895 GCA_032355605.1 Rubia tinctorum | reverse complement strand
AGTCACTCTACATATTAAGAAAACGTAATGAATTAATAAACATGGTCAACAATCTAAATATTAAGAAAAAACAATGAGTAAATAGATGGCTTATTAATTTCAAGATAAACATACCATAAACTAATCATAAACAACAATGGAAGCTAAATTAGTGTGAAATAAAAGGTCTGGACACAAAATTATTGTGTCCGCCAAGAGGCCCGGACACGAACTTATTGTGTCCGCCAAGAGGCCCGGACATGAACTTATTGTGTCCGCCAAGAGACCCGGACACGAACTTATTGTGTCCGCCAAGAGGCCCGGACACAAAATTTATGTGTCCGCCAAGAGGCCCGGACACGAAGTTAGTGTGTCCGACAAGAGGCCCGGACACGAACTTATTGTGTCCGCCAAGAGGCCCGGACACGAAGTTAGTGTGTCCGCCAAGAGACCCGGACACGAAGTTAGTGTGTCCGCCAAGAGACCCGGACACGAGCATGTACAGTGGGGGATTAGAACGGGAATCGGAACCGAAAACTTCTATAATGGGAGCTCGGAGCTATGCAGCCCGCTGCTTTGACTCTTGAAATTAAGCTCGCAGAAGTGCTGACAAAATGCCAGGCAACACATGGTGCTCGGCCATGTGCTGCGCTGCACCTATTTTTTAACCTAGGGTGTCATGTGACACCCTATGATTGGGCCACGTGGCACCACTTTCACCTAGCTTTTAAAAAAAATAATTTACACCTGATTGGGATACATGGCCCAATTTGGTGGTGCCACGTGTCCCAACCGAAAATATATAAAAAATAGTTTTTAAATTTGTGAAAATTATTTTGTGCTATTTAAAATTCAAAAAATGGAAAAATTGCAAAAAAAATCAGATTTTTATTTTTTAGAATCTAATTAAATTTTGGATATTCTTTAAAAATCTAAATTACATTATTTAAAAAATATATACGATTCTTTTTAATTATGGTTCACAATATAAATTTTAAAAAATTAAATTAATTTCAAAATTTAAATTTGAAAAAAAACAAAATCCAATTAAAATTATAGATGTATTATTAAATTTCACATTACAATTTATTTTGTTTGGTAAATTTATTTGAATTAAATATTAGATAAAATTAATGAGTATGATAGAGAGAATCAAGTGGGATCCATGAAGTAGGTTCAAAGTGGTTTCAACCACTGTGGAAAAAACATATGAAGTGATTTAGTTGTGGGCTCAATTGCTGAGGTGGAAGAGGGAGGTTGATTATTTAATGAAGTGAAACCGCAAGATCGGACTCGGAGCGGGTTTAGCATTGTACATGATCTAAGAAATCGTTCTAAAAACTACCATTGTAGGTGTTTTCGATTTGTGACAATGCACATGCTCTAAGTCTTGGTCGTGTAAGTGAAGTCTGGATGCTTCAAGGCTCCACCACCGATTTCAGTATTCCCTTCTCAATTTCAACAAGGACTCATTATTTCAAATTCCTTAACTCGGACCGCAACATGTGCTATGCACTAGTTTCTACCAATTGCAAAGTGTTACACGAGTTAATTATTGACACGGAAATAGAATCTCAAGGATGCATTTCGACAAAACGGAACGGGAAATTCAACACATGCATTTATTTTGAAAACGATGCATACCTCAACCAAAAACGTGCAGTGTTCCCCTATTCTAACTCAATTTGAAGCAGTCTCTGGCAATTAAGGTATGAAGCGACAAATGAAATGTGTGAATGTCAGTAAAATAAACAGTACTAATGCCTCTCAAGTCATGAGTTCACACCAAAAAAAGGACAACTTATAATATACTTTCCAAAACTCCACGAAAATGCAAAAGCAAATCGTATATTCCCTCGTTTTTAAAAGTTTCACGCAATAGTTTTACCTGTTTGGATTTATGATGAACGGAATAAACAGATGAAAATGAATCTAGAAAAAAAAAAAAAATAGAATGAGTGGATTGAATTAAACGAATTTTGCTAAAAAAGAAAAGTGTATCAAACTCATAAAAACGAGAGAGTACTATTTCCATCTCATGGCGATTTTTTTAAAAAAGAATTGGTAACTAAACATTCATAAAATAGTTGAAGAAAACGTCTAAAAACAATTATAATAAGGAAAATTAACCTTCAATTTAACTACTCCATTTTAAATACAATTAAATAAACTTACCATAAAAATTATGATCACATTTAAGGATGACTAGAAGAATGAACACCGCGCGTCGCACGGTGTTCTTGGATTAATTTTGTGAAAGCCAGATTGATTGATATGTAAATTTATATTTTGTTAGACATTACAGCATATGCGATTATGAAATAGTGAAGATAAATATGTAAAAAAACAAATGTATTATTATTTTTATAATCTGAAATAGAGAATTGTGAGTATAATTTAAGTTATGGGTAAATATAGAGGGTTGAACTATAACGACATTTTCAGTGTATATTTTGTATCATATGATAATTAAGATTTAGGAAAGTTTGGAAGTCTGGCCAAATGAACAACATCGACACAGGGGGTGGAGGTGTGACATTCGGAAACACTACCAAACTTTTTCTAAATCGGGGCTTGCGGTAGGCAACCAATCTTAACTTTGCATTAGGCAACCATTTTCCCAAAATAGGAACTTCATGTACAAATGGCTCAACTATGGACCACGATTTTGATGTAACAAAAGTTACATAGGTTTGGAGAACCTTATAAAATCTCCCCCATTTTTTGGGTTTCTTTTTAAAAAAAGAGTAAGTTATGGGTAAAAGGAATTATTTCCAAGTCATATGGGAGTATTGTTTGAATGAGGAGATGTGGTTAATAATATTGGATTAAAAAACAAACAAATTCCTTTATATAACTATATAAGAATAGCAAAAAGTTTATCTTTGAGTTTTTCTTGAAAAAAAACATATATATATATATATAATAGTAAATAGGTTTCCAAGTTATGCACATATGCAGTTCCATATTTTTTTTGCAACGGGGAGGTCTTAATAGTCAATTAAGTAAAACAAATGGGATGTGCGCATGATAAGAAATATATAAAACAAGTAGATGGCTAGTTCATGCGTGAGTTTAATACACACAAAATGCATAGAATGTCCGCTAATTGAACATACGTGGTAGGGAATAATATGCTAATTTTCAAACTTATCCCACAAATATTTGTTGTTTATATATTAAGCTATATTACACGGTTAATTAAGAGACATTACATAATAATTATCTGATAGACAAGCTTGAGATCTACTTTCGTTTCTTAGGAGATGGTTCTGTGGTATTCGAGAGGTCGTCAACCTTGCTAACAAACAAGCTTTAGCCTAGCCTGTAGTTGATCAGGCATATATTTGAAATGGTTAGTGACTTGAAATGGTTATCGACGAAATGCATAAGGACGTTCATTCCATTATTTATAAACAGTAAGAATTTAATATAATGAGAAGGCATGGTGGTACAAACTAACCACTTGTATTGAGCAGTGGTTCAGAAGGAGTTTCGGTTGTGGTAGCTTCCAATGAAGAACATGGGCTTGACTGAATTTTTTTGTGCCTCTAATTTCTTAGTAATTGGTGAATTTTGCAACAAATCTGAAGACACATCATAGCTTGCATTTGTTGTTGTTGTAGGAGATCCTGCAAGAGAGACTTTGGGTGGTGTAGTTTCTTGAAACACAGCAGAGACCTCATTTTCAAAACACTTTACCACTGTGTATTTAGGAGTGATTTCATGTAGTTTCAGTTTGGGGATTGTCAGTTGAACTATGTACTCTTTCTGTTTCAGATTAGCCTCCCTTAACTGAATGTAATCCTAGCATAGAGTAGAAGAATATGAATAAATTTGTGCATCATTATATATGGTGATGGAATTTTTTTATTTAGGGATTAGTATAATCGAAAATATGACAGATAGTTGAATTTCTATTATACCTTAGAGACACCTTGCATAGCTTGCATGGAAGTTAAACCTAGTAGAGTCTCAGCAATATCACCAAAGGAAGTTGCGCTGATAGTTCCACTGATATCGCTTAGCTTTGCTTCAAATCGGCATCTGCAGAATAATATCACATATAAAACCTTGCATTGGTATTTCGTAAAAATTCAATACTGTGAATGATAGGTATATGACAATAAGGATCATGAGAGGGAGCTACCTAGGCTCTGCAAACTGTTTTATTGAGCACATATTACACGTGTATTCAAACTGATATCCAACCGTCATAGTATTGAAACACTTCTTGCAGGCCATATAGTAGTAATTCTGACATATTCCTTTCAGGCTCACACAAACTTTTGAACATGCCATCTAAAAAAATATTTAGCTTGTTAGATGCATTTCATGGACGACAATTTAGGTATGATGGTGAGTGTGTTAGAAATGGATAATTAGGTTTCCTAAAATATATCACCTTCTGTTAAGGTAGTACTGGCCACTGGAGTATTTTTGTAGTGGTATTCATAGGGACACTTACAACATGTAAGGCCTCCATGTTAGAGGCGACAATTTTTGAAATCCTTTTCTGGTTCTGGTTAGCCCCGTAGCAAGAGGAGGGTGTGAGTGGATCATTATGTTCATATAATTGCATTATATAAACATCATACCAATTTTTAAGATCAAACTCCTCATCATTTGAGGCATCTATCAACAGGCTCATCCGAAAATTTGTCGACGGCTCTAGACCTGCATGTGTAACACTAGATAGCTTATATGTACAACAGCTACTTCGGTGCTTGTTACGCTTGCTGAAATTTGGAAAAAAATAGTCTTACCATTAAAAAATGCTATGTTGACGCGCCTGGCTATGAGCACTTTCTAATCATGCGGACTAATGCAGTTCCTTCAGCAGTGACAAACTCAGCCCATAGAGATAACTTGATGGCTTCAAAGCTGAAAAGCCATAATGGAATAAAGATATTTTTTAGACGAAATAGAAATAGTATTCTACATGGCACTAAAAGTACTCCTTTAATAATCTGTCATTCATGAGGGTAAATTTCTGAAGCATCCTTGGTACTTTTTGTGTGACCACGGTCTGAGTGGGCTGAAATGCCACAAGAATACCTATAACATCTGGAGAAATAAAAGAAGGTAGGAAAAGGAAGGAAAAAATCATTAGGTATAGAAAAGCATAAATTAGCACATAAGAAATTTAGAAAATATGCCTTAGAATTTTACCGATAGATCCTTCTGCTTTGTCGTAAAATTCAGGTGTTTTAGAGAATGACACGTAACTTTTTTTGCATGGGCACCCTTTGCGCCTGGCCTCAACATTTTCTATTACAGTTGTTGTATCAATGATCCACTGAACATTTATTGTCCCTTTGACATATTTACTATCAATCTCCTTGATCTCAGCATTTGAAATTCGATATTTATGGTAAAATTGCAGCTAAAAGGCCATGGTATGAAAAGCTTTGTTGAACATTATACCCTCTACTTTTGCACCCTTATATACACAACATAACAAGTGTAAGTATGATGTTAGCCGTTACTGATCAGTGGTGTTTGGTATGAAATATTAGTATGAAATATAGATAATCAAGTTTTAAATCAAACCAAGTTGTAGTAATATTAATAGCTGTTGTGGAAGTTTTTTCAGCAGTTTAGCTCAATGACAGTAAGGGATACGAAGTTAAATATGTATAATATGAAAATAATATTGCAAATTCAGTACTGGACTATAGCAGCTAAGCTTATATGTGGTAAAGATGTTACAATTTGATAGTATCGCTATGAAGACAAAAGATGGTACTAATTGTGGGTGATAGACAAGAGAGGCAGCAAATTTGAAGTAGAAGTACATTACAAATATCATATGATTTTGTCTTTATAGTTGTAGTTTATCATTACAAAATTGATGGCTCAAAGTGAGGGCAAGAGAAATTTAGTGATAGAGAGCAAAAAAATTAAAATACAATGTGTATGAAATCGATATATAAGATTCACATTATCGGAATTGCATTCAAAGTTGTTTGGAGTTAATGGTGAGTTACTCACGTACATTTTATTGACTTGGGCTCATGCAAAATATAAATTTAAGTTTGCTGGTATGATATTATACTGGTTGGAAAAATTACAGAGTTGCTAATTTCTCTTTATCTGAATTAGACCGGTACATGCTATCTTACTACACAGAGACAGGAACAATAAGTATCTAATCAGGTTGACACTTTGGTTCATGGGTTTTTTTCCTTGAAAGGAGTTGCATTGCTAATTTGTGATCTTCTTTATTGCAGTTTTGGAAATTTGATGCAAGGATTTACAGAGTTATAGCAAGAATGGACCAATTGGAAGTGAAATTTGATTTAGATAAAGAGAGGCAACAAAATTAAATAGAAGGACATTACAAATAGCATATGATTGTCTTTTTATAACTGTCGTTCATCAATACAAAAATAATGGCTCAAACTGAGGGGAGGAAAAATTTAGTGATAGAGATCTAGAAAGTATAACAAAGTGCATCAAATGGAAATATTATTTTTCCCTTTTTCTATGAGGTGAAAACATAAACTGATCAAACACGCAACATTAAGATAAATCTTTGAATATATATAATGTTCAAAGAACACTGTGATATTGCAAAGAAGTATGTCACTGTCAAATTTTATAAGCATCTTTTGTGCATGAGTAACTTCAGTATAAAATATAAGCTATGTACAATGTAAAAAAAAACATTAAATAAAAAATTGGTATTATACCTCATCATCTTGAAGGATGAACTTCTGTAGTTTGGTAGGACTTGTTATACTTTGATAAGGCACGCATTTTTCCACCACTGTGATTGTCTTTATCCAAGACTTGTCTAAATTCCTTAACTCGGTAATCCTTTTTGGTGTTTCCATCTACAAGAAAAAAGGAAAAATTATACATGGAATGAAGTTATCATCATCATAACAAACTTCAACTGTAAGAAGGTTTTTCTATAGAGGATATAACAAAACATTGCTTTTTTGTTTCAAATTTTTTCTGAAAGATGTTTTATCTACAACTGGAAGATAGTGAATTTTTTCTAGAATACATCCATTCTTTGGGCGTAAAAAGAAGCCCTGAAAAAATTTGTAAATTTTAGATATCTAATATATTGATTGCATGTGCGTTTGGTTCATTAATATGCACCTAAATATATGCATATTTAAAACTAGAAGTTGAGAGTATTATGTTGTTTGTTGCTATTGAGGTCATAAAGATAAAAGAAACCTGAAGAAATAGGCTTACCAGCATGCCTTCAATGTATCTTGCGTCGGAGAAATGTGGCTTCTATTCAATACGTATGTGGAAACAATAATAATATAGGAGTAGGAACAAGCAGAAGACAGAGACCAGTAGAAGAAGAAGAAGAAGAAGAAGAAGAAGACAATAGGGGAACTTGAAAAGGTAAAAAGTGTACAAATTGGATTTGGTGTCAGAAGGAAAATTGCAGCATACAGTGAGAATAAATTTAGAGTACAGAATTTGTATATTTATATCATATATCATATAGTCCAAACGGATCAGATAATGATTTGGAGCGGCTGTAACTTGTAGTCAACCACATAGCTACAGTAGATGTACATTAGGCTGACTGGAATAGTGAGCAAGATAAGGTCTTTTATCAATCTTTCAAATCATGTCAGTGAACATTGACTTATAGAAAGAATTTTAACATGACTCAGCATGTTTTTTCAATATCATTTGAGATTGTAAATCTGACCAAAATCAATGTATTGGATTTCCCTGATTGAAATCAGTTCCCAGAGATTTTGGTACATGCTTGATGGTACTTTTTGTCCTTAAATACCGTTTGTTTCTCTTTGTGAGGGATGAATGGATATTCCATATTATGTCTCTTCACCACCATCATCATCAGTATAGTTAAGTATTGACCATCAGTATTTTAAGTAAAGAATTTAACACGATAGTCCATATTCCTCTTTGCTTTTACTGTAGTTCCGAATTTTTTTCACGTTTCTTTTTCTTTTCCTTAGGTACGGTTATTGTTAAATTTCTGATTATTCTTAATTTTACTTTATTAAATAAAAATGGAAAGTTTAAGTTCACTCATGTGAGAGAGGATATCATCCAGTAAGAGTAATATTTTATCTTCATCATTCTACTTTAAAAAAATAGATTTATGGAAATATCTCTCAATGCTTAATTTCTATTAACGAATAATTTAAATATCCTTCCTTTCCTATAAATATTGTACTCAGTTTTTTAGATCAGATCAAACTAATCAATGAAGTAAAAAAAATGTTAACAAGTTAGTTTGCATATCTTTCTTCGTAGTTTTTCCTTATGGTTTTTACTAGGTAAGAAAAACAAGCACTACTCATCTTTTGCTGGTGATATTGCAGAGATGGTTTTTCCAAGTTTCCTATATGATATTAACCTTGACAAACACTTCCACATAATTAGTAAAATGCTTATACTTCTACTTTTAGCTTAGACAAAATTTGAGAGGATGCAGATATATGGTTTTTGTATAAATAAGTGTAAGGCTTTTGGGGGAAAAGGCAATATGTAGAAGAAAAATTTTCATCATAAGGTATATTCTTCTGTCATAAATGAAGTTGTACCTATCAAGTTCCTTTTCCTCATTGTTTTTTTTTTCATTTTTATTTTTGCTCTGTATATATAATTTATGGAATGAACATAATGCAGCCTCTCAGGTCTGACTTTTGTCATTCATTCTTCATTATATCTATATTTATATAGGTCATGAAGAATAACATAATCCCTCTTGTCATTTCTGACTTTTGTCATTTACTAAAGCAAAGTAAATTTGTTTTTGTATATTATATTTGTGTAAGATGATATGGATTCAAATGACTCGGAGGTGAATATTGGAGTTTAGCTATTAGACCAATGTGAAGGTGTTAAATTTTCTCATTAGATGTTTAAAATTTTAGTTTCAGAATTTTAAAGATTGGATAGTTTATATGGATGGGTGTAGATTGAAGTCTGTAGACTGCCATGATTAGTTTTTTTTATTAATCATTGATATTAGTTTTATAAAATAATGTTCACAACTTAGCAGTCTAATATTGTAACAGATTAACCATTAAGCATTATTAGCCTGAATAGATAAGATTATTGGAAATAAATATCGGACAACACATTAAATTTGTACTACACATTTCAAGCAGAATGATGTATCAACAAACATGGCTCTAGAGATTGAATGATTAAAATATGTTGAACCAGATATGCAACTATTCATGCACAGATATTCTCTCAATATACAGTTGAGCTCTTATTGTACTATGGTATGCTTATGAATTTATGTTAATAATTTTGAACATTGTTCGGCTGATATAGTGAAGATCAATGTAAAATATGTTAACATCTGAATGATGGTTAAAGTATTTCTTATGTTCTTCCTACGAAGTGTGACATAGGTTAAGAACAAAACATCCAGGTTTCCCTAACTATTTTTCTCAAACTTAAATGCCAGGCCTGACAGGTTATGTGGTCTCTCTAAATTCTTTTTTCAAACTTAAATGTCAAATCTAGGAGGTTATGTGCTAATATTTTGTTCAAGGAGAAGTATCATTATGTTGTTAAGTATGGTTGAGCTTTAAATAATTGATCTATCATAGCGCTTGAACTACCATATATTAAGTAATTTAAAATTATTTTCCCTCTTCTATTTGTGGATTTTCTCTACTCGCTTTGAAGTTTTTATTACCTTCAATCTGAAAGTTAAGATATTTAAAACTTCATTCTTCCTATTCAAATTCATACATGGCTAATTGTATTTTACGAGTTTAATAAACTTATATTTCTATTTTTATAGAAGCTCCATGTGGATGTCCAGAGGAAATTTATGACAGGTTTTACTAAAGAAATAATGTTGCACACTCTAGTAAGTTCCAGCAATGCAGAATTATATGAGGATATGGCTGGACTCGTGTATCTAGATCCAAAATTTATGGTTAGCATGTTCGAAACATTCACCTTAAAGGAATAGAGTTTCTTACACTGTTTTAGTCCTAAACATGGAGAGCTCTTTCTGAGACCTCTCCATTGCAATGGAACAGAACTTTGATATGTGACCCCATGCTTGTATTATCAACATCCAAACATCCTTCAACAACTGAATCATGGGGGGAAAGGAAATGGTGAACAGTATTCAGTCAATTACATTTTCTTTCTTTTCTCCAATTTCCAGTTAATTATCATCCATGTTATTGTCATTAATCTATTTACATTTTTTTATATAGTTTCTACCAACCACATTCGGCTATGCTTCTCTTGCAACGGGTTTAAAGGCTAGCATTTTGAAGACTGTGAAAGGTCATTTTCCTGTGATGACTTATTATCTAGGTGATGGAGGATTAAAGTTTATTGGTACTTCATGGGAACAATTTTACGAAAATCATCTCCTAGATTTAGCAGAATATGCTTTGTTTCAGTACTAAGGCGATGCACAGTTTGAAGTTTCTTTCTTCTCAAAGAATGGTTATCAGCATCCCTTCAATATATCCTATACTTTTGGTGAGTTTATGACAGCTATCTCTAAAATTTTTGAATTCTTTGGCTAGTTAAGTAGGCATTTTATATATTTTGGGTTATCCTTGCAGGATCCGAAGAGGAAATATATCCAGTGGGCGATATCTTTCATAAAGGTATTTTGTAGGAGTTCATTCTATTGGTTATTTTATGGCCATATTTTTAGTAGACTTAAAGTCATTCGATGATGTTGGTTTATAGCTCATTCTAAGGTTCACAGTTGTGTCGAGGGATCTAACAAGCTGAGTAAGTAAATAATTGTTTTTCTATCATATCTATTTTTTCCTTTAGCTGAGAACCTGATGATATAATGGATGCTTTTATGTAGGGAAGATCATTAAGGAAGAGAAATTTGATAGCCCTTCTATTTATAAAGATATTATATATAAGGCGGAACAATCAACATTTGGTAAAGGAAAGGGTAAGCTTGTCGATAATATTTAGCATGTTTTTAACTTTATATTTTGAACTTATTTTCCACATCTACAGCTGTCTTGGAAGAGAAAGAGAGAAAGGAGACTAATGATCGTAGTTGCTTCATCATAATGCTGAGCAAAGAAAAAATTAATGGAAACAGATTTGTATGCGCTCTGCTAGGTCATTCATTTTATTTTTATAAAGATAAGTTGTTTAAATGACCTAATTATTTTGAATTTCAGGTGTTGCCTGCAGATCTGGCACAGTCTGCCTTTCTTATGAATAAAAAAAAGTTGCAGGGAGAAAACTTTTGAAATACACATCTATCGGTACAATGAATTTAAAAGAAGTAACTTAGAAGTACCTATAGTGTAGCTCTTAGGATGCTGGGACATCATTTGTAAGTAGAGGCCGAGCTGGTTCCGTAAAAAAGTTCTATTTAGTTTCCAGAAGAACTATCCAATTGGAAGATGCAGTCAGCGTGACTGCATTTCTCGCTATCTGAAAAATTGACAACAATTAGTATGAGGAGAGTCTGAAAAAGACATGTAATCAGACCTTGCTTATTTTGGTGGTACTGACTCTATAACTATCATGCAAGGGTAATAATGGTAAGTTAAATAAGTAATTAGTGTCTCACTCCTCCATAATTCTATAAATATGTGCATGGTTCTATTAAGAAGGGGTTATTTTGTGCTATGATGAGGGTCTTTAGATCCCCTAATATGACTAAACTGCACTTGTCTTTCCTTGGCATCTACTTATGTATTATATACCTTGCCGTTTAGGCATCATTAGGGGATATGTAATATATGCAGCATGTTTATGGACTATGTAAAATAAATTATGCTATTTGGTTGTCTAAGTTTTTATGTATTAATTCAATGCTCTGAAGTTAGAAAAACTGAAGCGTTATTTTGTCTTACTCGTATAAAAGTTTTCTAGGGGTATTCAGTTTGACAGCAACAAATAGTATAAATCACTGATGATAAATAACCTGATGGATGGAATATAAGTTTATGATTAGCATATAAATGACAAATAGGTGATTTTCCAAGCTTAGTTTGGAGCAGGAGAAAAATAAAACAGTCAAGAGATTGTGAAGCATCCAGTGTAACATAACTTGAGAGCAAAAGGGTGGAATATTTTTACAATGTAGAAGTAAATTGTAATAGGAATGAAAGAAGAACATGATTAAAGCTTCATTTTTAAGAGAGAGTAAATTAAAAAACAATAGGCACATACTGCGAAAAAAACAACCACCAAGAGAGTGCATAACCTGGTAATAAAAAGGTTTATCCCATTTAAGTAACTTAATGTTTCTATATGCAGTTAGACTGATTTTGTGTTTCTTTGTAATCCAACTCTAAAATAAATGGCATGGTTGCAGTAATTAGAGATGAGGAAGGGTCTGTAATTAGAAGAGAGATTAAAAGTGATAAGTGTGAAACACTACTAATTATACAAGTTGACCAAATGATTAAACAGAAGCCACTGAGAAAAAAATGCTTGCTCTAAAATCTGAAGGCATTCATTAGAGAATTACTAATAAACGGACGAACACAAACACCATTTATGTATCTGTAAAGTTCCAGTTCTTATGGAAGAGAAGATAAACAATAATAGCCACTCACTAATAAAAAAACTACGTACACAGCACCTGTCGAGCAGTTGGATGAAAGCATGGAGTCTTTTATTCTCAGTAAATCTCTGACTCTCAGTTCCATAATGGTTACGGCACTCTGATCACTGCAAATGCAAATTAATTCTTTAAACAAACTTAGAAAAAAATGATATTATCATGTATAGAAACAAAAAAACTATTGGGAGGAAAAGTCCACTGTCATCATAAAGAAATCCTCATAAAGAATGTGAAGACTTTATATAATTAATGTTCCTCAATTGCAGTAGCATTACCCTGTGAATAAGAAGGGGAAAAGGCCAATAAATTAGTCATGCAAATTATCAAACACTTTGTGTGCTAAAGTGAAACTTAAAAAAATTCAAACACAATCAAAGATAAATAAAAACAGAAGAAAAAGATCATGAGAAGGAGAAGGAGAAATGAAATCAATCACATGTCATATTCATACGAGGTAGTGTGGCCATTATGAGTTCCCTCATCCTTTTGCACATGAACTTACAAGATCCCCAAAAAAGCTCTATACTTATATTCTAGAACATAGAGTGGCCGGTTAACATTCAAAGTGTCAAACTGAGGAACATTTAATTTTATTGAATATTGCAGAGAATTCCAAACAAATATGTTATATTATACTTAAGATATGTTAAGACATCTAAATCCCAGAGAAGGGAATACGAACAAATAAAATATGTAGATCATTCTGAGGGATATTTGCCAAAAGTAAGCACCTGGTAATATGATGATTCTAAAATGAGGATGCACAATTTTAGCAGAACTATATTTTGAATCACAGTGCAGATTTCATGCGTCAAATCTGCACCTTGAAGTTTGCATATATAAATACATTTTAGAAAATTGCATTGATGTAGAGAGAATCCATGGTAGAAACTGTGAATATGAAACACATTGAAGATGAACCATTTGATTTCAAATGATTGTAAAATTTTGGAGCAGGATAAGGACTAACAAGTTTAAAATTTGAAATCATAGAAACGTATAGAGCTTTAGTGTAATCACGGTGAAAACATGGAAATATATTTTTCCTCTGAAATGTTTTACAAATGAGTGAAGGATGAAGTTTTTCATAATGGTAAAAATATAATTCTAGGAATAAAACTCCATACAGTCCAGAATGAGCAATGAACAAATAATGTGTAAACAAAAAAATTTCAAACTTGATGAAATGAGATTGGGAAGTCGTCGTCGTACCTCTCAAAGACGTAATTTTTTAAACCCTTATTGCTTACTAACTACAACTAAGTAGCTAGTGTCAAGTCGGGATCGTCCATAGAGACAGGAGATATTCTCAAGTGTTTGCTCATAAAATGGTAAATACTACGCTAGATATATAGATATTCATATATAT
>JAULKM010026444.1:0-13895 GCA_032355605.1 Rubia tinctorum | reverse complement strand
TCGGTTTAATCGGTTCAAATATTTGAATATTAAATTTGGTTCGGGTTATTCAAATTCGGATTATTCGGTTTTCGGTTATTGGTTTCTTTGCCCACCCCTACTCGTTTAGTCAAAGATCTAAAATTCCGCAATTCAGAGTTTTCGCAAAGAGATTCATATCACAATGATAAAAATGCCCATGATTGATGATAAAATTAAACACGATAATACGAAGAATCCTCATTGTAGTGTTTTTTCATATTACAAAAAAATAACTGAAATGCCCGTTGGTAATAATAAAAAAACCCTCGCTAATAATAAAAATTGAATCCAAACAAAAACAAATAATGTGAGTTAGATTTGGCTTTGGAATGATAAAAGTATGAAAAATTATCAATTTTTTTCAAACCAACGTGGTTTAAATAATTTTGTAGAATGAAAAAAATATCCTTGAATATTTATTGAAATAAAAATCAAATAAATGTGAAGATCCTTATTGTAGTGTGCTTTGGGATAGAGGGAAAAATGATTTTAAAAAAATGTCCCTAGTTGATGATAAAAATGATACTCCCTTTGTCCCAATTCTACCTGCAATTTAACTATTCATTTAGTTAAAATTTCTTAACTTTGACCATAAAATTCAATTAGTATACAAGTTTAAATATTATTGTGTGATACCTTGTTAGATTCGTCATAACATATATTTTCGAAATATCAACTTTTTACAAGTTTTAATTATCATAAATGAAAGATATTAAGGATCAAGCATTTTTCAATTCAACTGTCAAAAGTCAAAGTCCGCAACTTGAAATGGGACGGAGGGAGTACCAAACAAAATTGGAGAATTTTTTATTATAGTGTGATTTGTGAATATGAAGTGAAATATATGAGTTATAGCAATATAAATATTTCAAAACGACGTAATTTAAGTAATTAAGGATACAATGATAAAAATACACTTGATTGATGATAAAATAAAACCCTAAAAAGAAAAGAAACCGTGTTGTAATGTTATTTTGGATTACGAGAAAATTGACCAGAATACCCCTAGGTGATAATAAAAATGAATCTAAACAAAAGTAAAGGATCCTTTAGAGTGTTCTTTAGAATGATAAAAATATGAAAATTTTATAAAAATAATTCTCAACGACATGGTTTGAATAATTTTGGAGAAAATGGCAAAAATATCCCTGATTGATAATAAAAGAAGAAATCAACCAAAAAAGTATCCTTATTTTAGGGTGCTTTGGGATAAAGGAGAAAATGATAGAAATACCCCTAAATGATAATAAAATAAAACAAAAGCAAAACAAAAGCAAAAGCAAAATATTCTAATCATAGTGTGCTATGTGAATATGAAAGGAAACATATGAATTCTAGCAATATTAAAAATCTCAAAAATATTCAAAACGACGTAATTTAAGTAATTAAGGAGAAATTGATAAAAATACTCCTGATTGATGATAAAATAAAGCCAAAAAAGCAAAAAAAATCCTTATTGTAGTGTTTTTTCGGATTACAAAAAAATGATCGAAATAACCCCGATGATTATAAAAAAATGGAACCAAACAAAAGAAAAGAGTGCTAGTTAGAGTGTTCTTTGGGATGATAAAAATATGGAGAATTCTCAAAAACAAATAATCAAAATGACGTTTAAATAATTTTGGATAAAATAACAAAAATACCCTTGATTGATAGAAGAAGAAATCAACCAAAAGCAAAGAAACCTTATAGTAGTAGTGTGCTTTGGGATAAAGGAGAAAATGATAGAAATACCCCTAATTGTTAATTAAAAAGAAACCAAATTAGGGCATTGGCATAGTGCATGGCCAGTTGTTGTATTTGTTCCGACGAGGATAGTACGGTGGGTTCTCCTTTGAAATTTGTGATCGGAGCTAGGTTAGGGGTTGAGGGAAAGGAGTTTGAAATTGGTGTGTTTTTAGATAGTGCTTGGGCAAAAGTTTTCGTATTGCTTGCCGCCATGGCGGCTTGTTTAAACCGGAGCCAGGCGGAGTAGAGTTGCAGATGGTGTTGGGCAGCAAAGAAAAGGTAGTTTTAGTCGTTATCAGTGCTCAGAGAAAGGAGAAAGGTAGGAGTAATTCTTTTAGAGAGAAGTTAGAGAGCGGATAATATGATTACTTATCAATACAGTTGAAGTAGATTACATAATAAAAACATAACCAAACAAATGCAAAGAATAATTATTATAGTGTGCTTTGTAAATATGAAGGGAAATATATGGATTCTAGGGATATAAAATTATTTAAAATATTTCATATAAGTAAAATTCTCATTTTTTGGAGAAAATGACAAAAATACCTCCGATTGATAATAAAAGAAGATATCAACCAAAACCAAAAAATCCTTATTTTAGTGTGCTTTGGGATAAAGGATAAAATGATATAAATACCCCGAGATGATAGTTAAAATAAAACCAAACAAAAGCAAAGAATTCTTATTATAGTGTGCTTTGTGAATATGAAGTGAAATATATGAGTTCTAACAATATAAAATGCTCAAAAATTTGTCAAAACGACGTCATTTAAGTAATTAAGGAGACAATGATAAAAGTACCCATGGTTGATGATAAAATTAAACATGAAAAAGTAAACAATCCTTTTGTAGTGTTTTTTTTGGATTACACAAAATTGACCAAAATAACCCTCGGTAATAATAAAAAATGAAACCAAACAAAAGCAAAAAATACTATTTAGATTTGGATTTGGGATGATAACAATATGGAAAATTCTCAAAAATATTTCAAACGACATCGGTTAAATAATTTTGTATAAATGACAAAAATACCCCCTGAATGAAAATAAAACAAATGCGAAGATCCTTATTGTGGTGTGATTTGGGATAAAATGGGAAAATTATATAAATGCCCGTAGTCGATAATAAAAATGAAACCAAACAAAATAAGAGAATTTTTACTATAGTTTGCTATGTGAATATGAAGTGAAAGATATGAATTCTAGCAATATTAAAAATCTCAAAAAATATTTCAAAATGACGTAATTTAAGTAATTATAGAGATAGTGATAAAAAATACGCATGATTTATAATTAAAAAAATCCAAAAAAAGAATCATTGTTGTAGTGTTATTTTAGATTACAAGAAAAATTACCAGAATATCTCTAAGTGATAATAAAAATGAATCCAAACAAAAGAAAATAATCCTTTTTAGAGTGTGTTTGGGATCATAAAAATATGAAATTTTCAAAAATAATTCTAAACGACGTGGTTTAAATAATTTCAGAGAAAATGGCAAAAATTTCCCTAATTGATAATAAAAAAATAAATCAACCAAAAGTAAAGAACCCTTATTGTAGTGTGGCTTGGGATAAAGGAGAAAATGATAGAAATGCCTCTAGTTGAGAGTAAAAATGAAACAAAACAAAAGCAAAGAATTCTTATTGTAGTGTGCTTTGTGAATATGAAGTGAAATATATGAATTCTAACAATATAAAATGCTCTAAAATATTTCAAAATGACATCATTTAAGTAATTAAGGATACAATGATAAAAACTACCTAATATGAATCTTCTTGTGAATACTCTGAATTGTGGAATTTTGATAACTTCTTGATCGTAATTAAGGGAATCTCGCCCAAACCCTAACCAGAGCCGCATAAATCGCTCACTAACCAACTCGAAGGATTAGCTCATAGATTTGAAGAGTATTGTTAACCTAATTAACCCTTAGAATTAAGTAAAAATGAAACGCTCGCAAGCAAAGAGTAATAACTCAAAATCTGAATATATGATGTATATAATTGTGTATAAAATTGGTGGATGGCCTCCTATTTATAGGGTATAGTTCGGCCAACCTGAATCAGAAAGAGAACAGGATTTGGTAATTCCCGTCAGAAACTGAAAATACTTATGGCAGTTTGAAGAAGCTAAAGTCATATCTAACTAAAATACCTAATTTAAAATGAGACATGGCCGGAATTCATCAAGCTAAGCCTTGAATGGATATTGCCTTATCCTTACCAAATCTAATTATAATCAAATAAGAACTGAATGTTATAAACCCCAATTGAAGACTAGTCGAAATTAAACTCTTCCTAAGCCCGCATGGCCAAGTTTAATGGCTTTATTCCAAAATGAAATAATTTACAAAGATCACATTACCTCATTAAAAAACCCAATGGGAAAAATAGTATAGTGTTCTTCATGATATTTTCAATACTTCAATACTCTTGAACAATTAATCCAAGACACTGTCGATTTACTCTTCAACTCTTCATCATGAATCTGACCAATCAAAGCATTCAAAAACGCATGTCTAAGCTTTGCTCTTGCCCTAGTCATAAGACATGCATGTCACTTTGAGAATCCCAAACATATCCTTTGAATGTCTGATCAAGCTATGGCATGTCTTCATCTACGGTGGCAGCTTTAACATATGTATCATTCCCCACGTGGTTGAAATTTTTTACCATCAAAACTGAATCATCTTCAAAGGTGAATGGAGATAAAGCAGCAACATTGAACATAATAGTAACACCATAGCCGTTAGGCAAAGTAATCTTGTAAGTATTATCATTGACACGTTCTAGCACTTTAAAAACACCGTCACCAAGTAGACTTAATTTAGATTTCTGAGCATTAGGAAACTATGCCTTGTGCAAATGAAGCAAAATCCAATCCCTTGTTTTGAATCTCACCAGTTTACGACCTTGATTTTTATTCTTCGTAGTCTTTGCATTTGTCCGTTCAATCCTTAGTCGCACCTTCACGTGTATTTTCTTAACAAAATCAGGGTTTTTTCTCCATCAAGGTTCCTAATATTTTTAAAAATCAAAGGAATAAGATCAGAGGTGTAACAAGTAGAAAACCATAAACAATTTCAAATGGAGATAAGGAGGTAGTAGAATGAATAGTGCGATTATAAGCAAACTCTTCTATCAGAATACACGCTTCCCAATTCTTCAAATTCTTTTGTATTATGGCAGGAAGGAGAGTGCCAACTGTACGGTTGGTGACCTCCGTTTGCCCATCGGTTTGTGGATAGCTGGTAGTAGAAAAATAGCAATTTGGTTCCCAATTTGAGCCATGGTGTATTCCCAAACTATGATAAGAACTTAACATCGCGATCAAACACTATGCTTGTAGGTATCCCATAAAGCCAAACCACTTCCTTAAATAATAAATCTACCACATGCTTTGCATCATCGGTTTTCTTACAAGGAATAAAATGTGCTATTTTTGTAAATCTATCAACCACAACAAAGATAGAATCGTTACCTGATTGAGATCATGGCAAACTTAGGACAAAATCCATGGAGATATCAACCCAGAGATATGTAGGAACAAGTAATGGTGTATAAAGTCCATGAGTCTTAGTTTTTTACTTAGGCTTCAAGCAATCAATACAATTCCTACAAATCCTATCAACAGAGAGAGTGCTATTTTTGGGCAATAGAAGTGCTCACACAACAAATTATAAGTTTTAAGTGCACCAAAATGACCTATAAGACCACCTGAATATGCTTACCTAACAAGTAACTCTTGCGTAGAACATTGAGGAACACAAAGCTTATTATCACGGAACCAGAATCCATCATGTCTATAAAACTTATCATAACCATCATTCTCACATACAACATAGACATAAGCAAAATCATAATCAGTTACATAAAATTATTTCACAGAAGCAAACCCTAGCATAACACATTTAAGACATGTAAGTAAAGTATGACTACGACTCAAATCATCAACATTTTTTTTCTTTTCCCTTCTTATATCGCAATAGATAAGGGAAATATTCAATAAAATTAGATCACTTAGCATGAAGTTTATTCAACTTCATCTGACTCTTCAAGTATTTCAAAAATTTATGATTACTGTGAATAACAAATTCGTTATGCAATAAATAATGTTGCCATGTCTCTAAATCCCTCACAATAGCATATAATTCCTTGCCATAAACAGGATAATTAAGAGCACGTCCCTTTAACTTTTCACTGAAATAAGCTATTGATCGATTCTCTTGCATAAGAATAACACCAATACCAACACCAGATCCATCACAATGTATTTCAAAATTATGGTTAAAATCAGGTAAAGCAAGAACATGAGCATTACATAACCTTTCTTTTTAATTCATTAAATGTATTCTCTTGACTTTCACCCCACACAAATTTCACATCCTTTTCAACTAATTCATTTAAAAGTGCAACAATAATCACGCACAAACCTTCTAAAAATTAGCTAAATCATGAAAAAATCTCACTTGATTAGCATTTGTAGGGGTCGGCCATGGCCTAGCTTCAATCTTGATTTTGTCCACCTTGATACCATCACTGGATACAACAAAACCAAGAAAAACAACTTTCGAAGCGCAAAAGGTACACTTCTTGATGTTAGCATACAGTCTAGACTCACAGAGTGCAACAAGAACCATTTTAACATGCTGAATATGTTCATCAATCGATTTAGAATAGATAAGAATGTCATATAAATAAACAACAAAAAATGACCTATAAATCTCGTAAGAACATGATTCATCAGCCGCATAAAAGTACCAGGAGCATTTGTTAAATCAAAAGGCATAAAAATCCATTCATACAACCCAAACTTAGTCTTAATTGTAGTTTTCCATTTATCACCATCCTTTACTCAAATATGATGATATTCCTGAGTTAAATCAATCATAGTATAAATCACAGAACCATGTAAATCTTTAAGCATGTTATCTAACCTAGGTATAAGATGGCCATACTTAATGGTAATCTTGTTTATAGCACGACAATCAATGCACATACGCCAAGTTTTTTCTTTCTTAGGAACTAAGATGATAGGCATAACACAATGACTTAAAGATTCACGCACATAACCTTTTTGAAGTAGATCCTTGACTTGTGTTTTTAGTTCCTTAGTCTCCTTAGGGTTTACTTTATAAGCTGAGCAATTTGGAATGACCGAACCTGATGTTCAATACCTCAAATGGTGGAAACCCATGAGGTATTTCTTCAGGGAATACATCTTCAAATTCCTGTAACATCTCAGTAAATCGTGGAGGTACATTTATAATAATATCTTCCTTGGCAAAGTAACTTTCTTTGAAGTGCAAGATAAGAACGAAAGAATGATTAGTCAAAGCATGATTGACATCTCTTATTGAATCATAAAACGATTTACCAGAATCAGTAGGTAGTTCATGCCTCGTCATAGAAATAGAAGGTAAAGGACTAAGATGTGAAGAAAAAACTTTACGCGATTTTTCATAATCATTCTGCGACTTACATGACTTATCTACCTTAGGATCGACCTCCCTAATTTGTGGTCGAAATTGACAAGGTTTTTGCCTCCTTTTATTTCCTTGTGGCCGACTTCACTCAAACCCTGAGTATGGTTTAGATCGGCCGCCCTTGCCTCAGTTGCAAATTTCTCCTTGTCAACTTTCATGCGCTTTTGAGCCTCAAGGACTTCCACAGGAGACAATGGTGTCAAATTATACTTGGTTCTATCCTTTGTCACAATAATTTTGTTAGTGTAGCCATCATGTAAAGAATTTCGATCAAACTGCCAAAGTCTACCCAACAAAATATGACTAATTTCCATATGTATAACATCACTTAAGATAGAATCATGATACTTCTTGATCCTAAAGTTAATCATGCATTGTTTAGTAACCCTAATCTCCCCACTACCATTTAACCAAATAAGTTTATATGGAGATGGATGAGTAGTAACAGACAATGACAATTATTTAACTTGAAGATTAGAAACAGTATTAGCACAACATCCACCATCTATAATCGGTAAACAATTCTTATCATTCACAAAACAACGAGTATGGAAAATATTAACATGTTGTATCTCTGTTTCAGTCACGTCAGAGTTGAGAAGTCTCAATGACACAAAATTACCTTGTGTTTCTGGACCTTGTTCACCATGATCATTTATGATGATCTCTTCATCTACATGTTCTTCCTCACTTTCATACAATGCTATCATATCAGCATATTCATCTTCTTCTTCTCCCTCCTCTATCGTTGTCATTATTTGAGCACGGGGACAGTTATTGCGAACATGTCATCGTTCTTTACAATTGAAACAAGTTGGAACATTTGAAGAAATTGTATGTGATGAAGAAGAATTAAACTTACTTGGATTTTTGTTACATTGTTGAGTAGAGGGCTCCATCATTCTTTCATTGGAATTAGAAGTCGGATTTGAATAGGACTGTGTAGGACCACGACCGCCCATGATACTTCCTCTTCCTCACAGTTTCTTGTCTTTGAAATGTTTTGGAATAAAAAATCTGAGAAAACTTCCTCTCTATTTAAATAAACAGTGATACGAATGTCAAAACTACCACCATAGACGAAGACATGCCACAACTTGATTAGACATTCAAAAGATATGTCTGGCATTCTCGAAGTGATGTGGAAGGTCCTATGACTAGGGAAAGAATGAATCTTAGAGATGCAGTTTTGAATGCTTTGACTGATCAGCTCATGATCAAGATGTTAAGAGTAAATCGATAATGTCTTGGATTAATTTTTTCAAGAGTGTCGAAGTATTGAAGACATCGTGAAGAACATTATACTCTTTTT
This sequence comes from Rubia tinctorum, assembly GCA_032355605.1. Taxonomy (NCBI): domain Eukaryota; kingdom Viridiplantae; phylum Streptophyta; class Magnoliopsida; order Gentianales; family Rubiaceae; genus Rubia; species Rubia tinctorum. The sequence goes on along the minus strand of JAULKM010026444.1, from coordinate 5,346 downwards.
CCCTGTGAGTTTTTTTTAAATGAGGTAGTGTGATCATTGTAAAAAAAATATTTTGGAATAAAAACCTTAAACTCGGTCATGTGGGGTTTGGAAGAGTTTAATTTCGGCTAATCTTCAATTAGGGTTTATAATATCTCATTCTGATTTGATTAGAATTATATTTGGTAAGATTAGATATGGCAATATCCATTCAAGATTTAGCTTGATGAATTTCGGCCATATATCCTTTTAAAATAGGTATTTTAGTTAAATATGGTTTTAAGTTCTTAAATCTGTCATAAGTCTTTTCAGTTTCTGATGGAAATTGCCAAATCCTGTTATGTTTCTGATTAGGGTTGGCTGAATTATACCCTATAAATAGGGAGGTCATCCACGAATTATACACACAATTTTACACATCATATATTTAGAATTTGAGCTATTACTCTTTGCTTCAGAGCGTTTCATTGTTTCTTAATCATGCCAGTTATTTAAGTTAGCAATACTCTTCAAATCTATAAGCTAATCTCGCGGGCTAGTTAGTGAGTGATTTGTGCAGTTGTGGTTAGGGTTTGGGCAAGATTCACGATCAAGAAATTAAAAAAAATTGCAAACTAGAGTTTTTGCATGGAGATTCATATCAATACCTGTGATTGATGATAAATTAATCCCGAAAAAGAAAATAATCCTTATTGTAGTGTTTTTTCGAATTACATTAAAATGACCGAAATGCCCCTAAAAATAATAAAAATGAAACCAATCAAAAGCAAAGAATCCTAGTTAGATTTGGCTTTGGATGATATCAATATGGAAAGTTCTCAAAATATTTCAAAATGACATCATTTAAATAATTTTGCAGAAATAACAAACATACCCCTGAATGATTAATGTAAAAGAAATCAAACAAATGCGAAGATCCTTATTGTAGTATGTTTTGGGATAAAGTGGGAAATGATAGAAAAGCCCATAGTTGGCAATAAAAATGAAACCAAACAAAATAAGTGGATTTTTATTATAGTGTGCTTTGTAAATATGAAGTGAAATATATGAATTCTAGCAATTTAAAAATCCTCAAAAATATTTCAAATGGCGTAATTAAAGTAATTATAGAGACAATGATTAAAAAAATACTCATGATTGATAATAAAACATAACCCGAAAAAGAAAAGAATCCTTGTTGTAGTGTTTTTTTGGATTACGAAAAAAATTACTAGAATCCAAACAAAAGCAAATATCAATCCTAGTTAAAGTGTGCTTTGGGATGATAAAACTATGGAAAATTCTAAAAAATAATTCAAAACAACGCAGTTTAAATAATTTAGGAGAAAATGATAAAAATAGCCCTGATTGATAATAAAAGAAGAAATAAACCAAAAGTCAAGAATTCTTATTGTAGTGTACTTTGGGATATATCATAAAATGATAGAAATGCCCCTAGTTGATAGTAAAACCGAAACCAAACAAAAGCAAAGAGTTCTTACTATAGTGTGCTTTGTGAAGTGAAACATGTGAACTAAATCTAAGAGTAAAGTGGTAAAATAACCCTACATTTTAGGAAAAATGCGAATATAACCCAACAATCTCCTAAACTGCCAATCTAACCATGGATTTGGCTGACTTTTTAATCTACATTCATATGACCAGATTACGATGAAGGCAAAGTTTTTTTGGAAAAATCATCTTTTCATAGGCTTATGGAAAGACGGGGTTTAATTAGAATAATAAAAGGTAAAATGTTTTAGTTGCAATATTAAAAATTTATTATGAAACGTATAGTAATTATATAGTTTATAACCCGATTCATGCAACCCAGATTTATCTTCATTTTTTCTAATTTACACTTTAAAACTTGATCTTTCTATAACTTATAGAAATACCATCTTTTAAGAGACAGACTCTATGATGAAAAGACAATTTTCCCTTGATATAAAAAGTAAAAAAATGAAAACCCTCCCCAATTTCTTTCTTTTCTCTGCGGCTGTGAGTTTCAATCTGCGTGGAGCTTAGCGGCGGAGGATATCTTCTCAGTGGAGTGCTTTGTGGAGATGTTGAGTATGGACGAGTTTGACTTGGAGTTGACTCGGGAGAGTTGCGCCTGTGCAGGGCGAGGCTTGAGAGGGTGAAGAAAGGGAAGAAAGGGGCTTGTGAGGCTGAAGAAACGGAAGAAAATGGGGGAAGAAGAAGAAAGAGGATTTCGGCAAAGGTGGCGGAGCACGACTGATTTTGCAGAAGAAAGAAACGGGGTTGCACGTCAAGAGGTTTAAAGGGTATTTTTGTCATTTTAGTTTTTTGTCATGCCTGAATTTATATGGCCAATGTTAGAAATGGGGTGTTTCGGTAGGGGTGTTCAAAAATACCCGGCCCGCCATACCCGCGGCTCATCCATCCACCGACCCAGTTTAAAATAAACGGGTACTTTTTCATTTTTAGGGTTGGGTACCATGCCTAGAAATTTTACATTTTAACGGGCCCGGGTCTAGGCCACAAAAATAATATTTTTGGATACACGTTAAAATTAAATATATTTAGTTAATTTTTATTTTAAATAATAATTTTGTACACATATACTCCCTATTCTCAATGTCTCTATAAGTTCAATATTATTTATTAAATAATGCAAATTTACATATTAAACAAGTGCTAAATTTTCAAACATTTCCTTTCAACTTTGAATTTTCAATTGTTCCTTCTAAATTCCGGCCCTTCCCTTTCAACCTCAAATTTTCAATTATAACCTCAGTCACAAACATATTCTAGTATTAGGTTAAATTAACTATTTAAAAAAAAAACTGGTTTCCATAAAAAAATTGCATACTTCCTCTGTCCTAATATAAGCTGCACACTTACTATTTGACAGTCAACACTGTTAAACTTTGACCACATATTTGAATAGATATATATATATATATATAATAATACTATCATATGTGATATGGTTGGATTCGTCGTGGTAAGTAGTTTTCAAATATAAAAATTTTTATTTGCCATTATTATACGTAGTTAAACATATAAACGGTCAAACATGTTTTTTGAAAACCGTGAAAAAGATTTTGTGCAGTTTATGATGGAACGGAGGGAGTATCAAACTTTCATAAGCTCTCCACTAAATTAAAATTTACCAACACAATGATCATATTCTTGTCATTTTAGCATATTTTGTTATGTTCATCCAAACTCATGAATGATGATGATGATTATGGTTTTGTTACTTTTATTGATCATTATATGTTGAATTTTTTAGTGACAAAATTTGATAATTATTTGTACAAAAAATGTCAAGAGAATACAATTGTTAATCCACATTGTCATCACTGTAAAGACATTTTTCTTGCACTAATACAAATTTACGAAACATAATAAAAAGATAATTATGTCAAAAATTCAATCTTGCACGAGTTAGCGGGTACCCTGTTACTCGGCCCGAACAATTTGGGTACCGCATTGCGGGCACTCGATTCTTTCGGGCTGGGTCACAGACCGCATTTTCAACTATCTGCAGATGCGGGTACCCGAATTTGCGGGTAACTGTGTTTAAACACCCCTAAGTTTGGTTATATCAACACAATTCAATCAAGAGTTAAGATTAGATTGACACATTTGATAATAAGTTAGGGTTGAATTGACACTTTGTCAAATCGCATGATTAAATTGGCATTTTAAGTCAAAAGTTACGGTTACAAATGTATTATGCCCTAAATCTAAGTCATATAATATTGTGTATTTTGGCTTTCGTCAAATGAAATATCAATTATAAACTCAGATAGTTTTTTGTGCAAAAACAATACTAAATAGTTAATGAAAGTGTCAATACAACCCTCAGACCCCATTTCCAGAATTGACTTCAAATTTTTGGCATTGACTCTATGTAAATTGATCAAAATACCCTTGGGGAAAAATATGAAATTGAGTGGACAATTTTATCCTTACAGTTTGCCGGACCGCCACCGGACCACTGTTGCACCACCACTGGACCACTGATGCACCACCACTGGACCACTGATGCACTGTTGTTGTAGCAGGTGAGATTATATCGGCACATTTTGAAAATCGACAAGGTTATGTCAGCACATTCCTAAAACTTATAGGGTTATGTCTGTACATTTATAAAAAGTGTAAGATTATATTAGCATATATTATAAAAATTAAGTCTGTGGTACTCGGCTCGCCTTAACGAGCGACCACATCATCATATACACCACTATTACATCATAACAATATCTTATACACCATAAAATTCGACAACATAACACCGTCATTCATATTAAACACCACTATCACATATCGTAGTCTCATTTCAAAACTCATCAATATAAAAAAATCGGTCGCAGAAAAATAACAACTACACAGAAAAGACCAAATGCAGTCCAATCACTAAATACAACAAAATAAACAAAATATCATCAAAACACCTATATTCTATAGTATGTGCTGATATGACCCTATATTTTTTACGAATGTGCTGATATAACCTTGTAAGTTTTAGGAATGTGCAGATTTAACCCTATCGGTTTTCATCATGTGTTGATATAACCCTATATGTTAATGCGACGATGCAATAGTGGTTCGGCGGCTGTTCGGAGACAATATTTGGGGTACTAATAACTCTAAGGTGACTTTTAAAAAAATCCTTTGAAATAAACATATATTTCTCTCTCTATAATAAAAAGAGAAAGCTAGGAACAATAACAAACGGATTTCGTCTGACATGGAATAGGGTTTCCCTGGATGGTTTAAGCTAATCATTACAATCTTCCGTTTGCTTAGGACAATCGGAATAAGGCAAAATTTTAGTTTCTCAAACAGCTTTCTTTTGATAAGGTTTTTAGGTGCATGCATCAAGGTTTAGATCTGGATACATGTATCTAGGGTTCCGAATAGAAGTACTATATGGAGATTGGATGAAGATGAAAGGTTTTGGGGCTATGCTATAGGTGGTAGATTGAAGCGTGCTCTCGGTGAAAGCATTTCTACTCGAGTTTTTTTTTGCAGAGGAAGGATAATCGGCTAAGTTAAGACAACTGTATTAGCATTGGATGCTAAAAAACACTAAATACGGCTTATTACAGCATCCACAACGGTGATGTTTTAGACTTGCTTGACAATTTTTCATTGCAGCAGTGTCGCTCATTGCAAGTACACGTATACAGCTTGGAAAGCAGATGTAGCTTGCGGGAGATGTCGATACAATAAATGCTGCAGCAAGTGTATTCCACATGAAATTGTATTGGATCGTGTTGTTCACCAGCGGCGGAACTAGGGGGCGAGCAGGTGCGGCCGCCCCCAAACTTCGGTGATTGAGGGGTATATATTTAGTCCGCCCCTCCTAGCCTAGCCCCACCCCCAACCCCGCCCCCGCCCCCGCCCCGA
>JAULKM010026433.1:0-13896 GCA_032355605.1 Rubia tinctorum | reverse complement strand
ATTCTCCTTCGAGCCACTTCGCAAACCTCTTCATTTGTCATCACATCCCATAGACCGTCACTGGCTAAAATGAGGCAATCGTCTTCCTTTTCCCGGGGCACAAGCATTGTTTCTGGGTCCGGGATCACATATGGCCTCAAGTATCTGTCACCTGCAGTCCCGAAATTCAAACACTGATCAATAAAACATCGATATGTGCTCATTTCAGCAATTTTCCTACTATGACAGAAATGGCCAAGACTCCTCCACATATCACTATGTACCAGGAACATATACTGATCCAGCTTTCTCACGGCGATGTTATCTAGAGGTGCAAATGTGCAAGAAAACTAGGCAAAATACGCTCAAGGAGAAGAAGAATCTCACCAATGGACCTCGACATCCCGAGCACACCAGAAACACGGTATCCACCCCAATCAATGACCTTGCCTCCTGCAGATTCTATGCGTTCATACTCATCTTCTCTGTTAGGCTGGAGGTTAAGATCAGGAAATCATTAAACAAGAGACAGTAAGGGAAAGAGTACAAACAAACTCATAAATCCAACAAACAGTAGCAAGCCATACTTTATGGTCTACAGACAAAGGTAGCGCCACTTTCCCGCGGCACAAGACTGCCCTCGAATCACCACAATTTGCAACAATGATATGGGAGGGACTAACAATGGCAACCACAGCTGTAGACCCTACAGCCTCAGGAGCCAAAGGTACAAGATCGACAACACTTGGATCAGAAGAGCTGAGTCCTCCCACCTCATTGTCAACCTTATGGAAACAGCTCATAAATATTCTCTCCCACAGGTCCTTCCTATCACACCCAGCACTTCCACTATGGAAGTCCTTGACATTCATCACTTCCGACAGAGCCAAGTGCACGCGGTCACGACAGTAATCAGCAACCTATGCCAAGGAAAGTAACGATATAAACATGCTAACTAAACAACCACACAACCATCCATTTCCCCATCTTTAAGAAGATAGTTTATTGCTACAATATAAGGGTAAAACGATGCAAGTAGGATAGATTAGAGACAGCGGGTTAAGCTTACTTGACTGCCTCCATGGCCATCATAGACTCCATAGAAGTCAGCTGTGAACTGTTGATTGATTACATTCGGCACAGTACCATCAATCAGCATCTCACAAGGGACTTTCAAAAACTGGGGTAAAGTAGTCACAGAATCCTCCATTTCCGGCCTTCTACCCCGAACAGATGAGAATCCCCATAGGGGCACAGCATCCAAACGAAGAACACTAGGCCTTTCAACCTTGATTTTCTTTGAAACCTCAAGAACAGAAGAAGGCAGTAGCTCCCTAGACTCTTTAATAAGGACAACCTCACTCTGTCCAGAAGATCCAGAAACAAGATCCTCCACAATCTCAGCTGCAATGGCTGGATCCCAAGAATACGATTTTGCGATACTCTGATGAGTACCATTGATCTTACCATCTAAGGTTACAAGGAAGGTCCCAGAATCAATATTCAAAGCTGGCTCAGAACCAGCAACATCCCCAGGAACCAAAGAATCATCATTATCAACTACCATTGGGAGGATACCTGTTCCATTCACCCTGTAATTGCCATAGCTCCTATTCTCAAGAGCAAAAGACCTTACAGAAAACTTTGACCTCGTGGGTTCAGACAACAGACAGCCTGTGGTATTGGCTATGAGATCAATCCCATTGATGTCAACGCAGTTGGATGATGTCAACGCAGTTGGTTATGACAGACTCGTCATAGATGAAATTCCCTAAATTATATGGCATCTCAACTCTCAGAAATATGAACCAACTGCCTAGATTTACAACGGCACCCCACAAGAGATCAAGAGGGAAAAAAAAAAGCAACTTTTCAAGAATCCCTCCCAGGTAAATCCAGCTAGAACAATTCAAGAACAAGAATCAAAGACTTAAACAAGGGGCTAAGATATATGATGATGCAAGAAATCAGAATCGAATCAAAACAAGAATATCAAGAACAAGGCAAGAATCAACCCCAAATCCCACAGATCAAAACTACAAAGAAAAGCAGGAAAACATGAAAAGAAAAAGAGCCCACCTCACTCAAAGGTAGAAGGGGGATACAAATCCAATCTTGGGGTTGATCTCAAACGCAGATACATATAATGGCAGAGGGAGGAGGAGAAGAAGGAGAACTGCACGGCTCCTAGAATGAATAACAAAGCCTGTGTCTCAGAGTCAATCATAAGTCAAATAATTCCGGGAAAATAAAAAGGAGGGGAGGGACACGTATCAATTGTGCAGTCCAAAATTGAAAATCCCAGAAAAGATCTTTTAGGATTGCACCTCTAATTTTAAAAAACATTAAAAGAAAAGGCAATCATGGAGGTTAAAATAAAAGTAAAGGCGAGGAAGAAGGTAGGTTGCTTACCGCTTTGAAACTGCGAAGAGTGTACACACCAGGTTTTGACAACACATACGGGAGATAATGCTCACTGCTTTCCCGTCCACTCTTCTAATACTACCTCCGGTTAGTTGGATATGAAACCAGAAATTTAATTGATTGAATTTAGTTGAATGAAATGTGTGGATGAAATTGAATCTAGGTGAATTAAATGTGTTGATAAAATTGAATTTAGAAAAGAAAAAGTAAAATAAGTGGATATAATTGAAGAAATCTTACTGTAAAAGGAAAGTGTTTCAAATTCACAATAAGAACTAAAAAAGAAAGTGTGTCACATCCAATGAAATGGAGGGATTACAATCACACTTTGCTCTATAATTTTTAAAACTAATGCACTTCTGTTTATGTAATATAATAAATAAATAATTAACTTTTATCTTTTTTATTTATTATTTATATACTCCCTCTGGTTGCCTAATATTGGCACCGACCGGAGGGCACCGTTTTTATGGCTTCTAATCATTATTGTACTATTGTGGGCTGAGTGACACGAGGACTGACTTCCTCCATTTTTTAATTATGATTTTAGGCTGGATAACCCCAAATTTTTGCTAAGACTTCCCTCCAAAAACATGTGGTTTAGGCCCACTTTTATGTTACAACAGATTCCCTCCAAAAGTACTAGTGGTCACAAAAAATTCAACACAACCTACTGCTAGCTATACTATGCACGCTGGTAATTGAAAAATAAAACAAGTCTACCTTCCCTAAAAATCTCACAACTCACTTCTAAAATTTTCAGAGCATTCCCTCATCCACGCCGTACAAATAAAATCCTACAGTGTCATTCCCTTTTGACAAGAACATGGAAGGTGAAGCAGGTGCACAAGATGAAGCACCAACCCGGGGCACCTATCATCGGTTGACGGACCTCGAACGCAGCCATTTAAATCTATTCTTGGGGCAACATGGTGTTTCTGGCAAACTTGCCCGGTCGAAGCGCTTGGAAGCAGCTGCAAAGTGGAATATCCCCCTCCGGACAGTGAGTCTCCTTGCCTTGTTGCAAAGAAATCAACTTTTAGCCAGGTTAGAAGTGGATTTAAACACAATGATGAAGGGGAAGAAGTGTTGAAAAGCAATCCAACTCAACCAAGAAAGTTACCTAGCCATACCACTACAAGAACGAACAACTCAAAGATCAATTGCAACCAGATTACATGTGAGTAAAAGCACAGTTCATAAATAGATACATGGTAATCAGTTACGGAGCCACTCGAATGCTATAAAACCTCAAATCTCAGAAATCAATCAAGTGAAAAGGCTACAATTCTGTGTCAATCATTTGAAGCACAGCATGGTGACTAACAAAACGGGTTTCAAAGATATGCATCACATTGTACACATTGATGAAAATGGTTCTTTTTTACTCGTCTTGCTGAAAAACATTATCTACTGCAGGAAGAGATAGAGCCACATAGAATGGTTCAAAACAAAAGGTACATCACAAAGGTCATGTTCTTATGTGCAGTGTGTCGGCCAATTTTTGGTGAAAATGGAGAAGTGATCTTTGATGGGAAAATAGGTATTTGGCCAATAGTTAACAAGGAACCAGCTAAGAAGAAAAGCAAGAACAGGCCAGCCGAGACTATAGTGACAACGCCGGAGAAATCGGTCAACCAAGAGGTAACAAAAAGTACATGATAGATAAACTTGTTCCAGCAATTAAGAGGAAATGGCCGCTTTTGGCAAGCACAAACATATTAATTCAGCAAGATAATGCAAGACCACATATATGTGATGATGATCCTGAATTCAGGCAAGTAGCCCGAGCTGATGGATTCAATATTCGGCTTGGATTTCAGCCCCCTATTTCGCCTGATCTAAATGTCTTGGAATTGGGATTCTTCAGGTACATTCAGTCTTCACAACACAAAAGAGCATCTTTTTCCATTGATGATTTGATAACTGCAACAGAGGATGCTTTTTTCGGGCTCAATGCCAGGACTCTAGACAATGTATTCCTAACTCTTCAAGGATGCATGGTAGAGGTGATGAAATGTGGTGGTACAAATAGGTACAAGTTGCCACATATGAACAAGAAGTCAATGGCGAGAAATGGTGTGCTTTCCTATGGATCTAGAGGTGGATACTAATTTGGTGAGAGCATGTGCTCGGTTTCTACAAATTCAAAATGCAACAAAAGGGCTTCACTGGTTGATAGAGCAGCTACACGAGACAGAAGTCCAGCATCCCTAGTCACTGGCTTAGGTTCATGCTATTAGATTATATGCATTACATGTTATTTTGAAATCATTACGTAGGTTGTTGCCTACCTGTTTTGGAGTATTAAACATGCAGCTTCCTGTTTTGAAATCATGTTTAAATGCAACCAAGTTGTAATGACATGACCAATCTTTGTTTCATTTGTTTTTATTATAGCTACAGCAGAAAAAATGCAGCAAAGACACAAATTTATTCAAATGAGAACCAGCAAACAACTTGCCAATAAACCATGTAATCATCAACGAAATGGATGCAAATCAAAGCTGCCATGAGTCGATTCTACGATTAATAACCATCATTCCTGTTATGGGCAAATGATCGACTGTGAGCATGGAAATGAAATGAATATAAACCAACCTTTAAAAAATACGCACCGAATTAGCCGCGCATGGATATCACTCTACGCTACAAACAACCCATTCATTCGTCTCGTACAACAAGATAAAATATAATGGGTAATAATCAGCTAAACTCGTCATATGCCACGTAAAGTTAGTCAATCAAACTTAATAGACAATTAAGTGTATCTTGTAACTGCGCGCAGGTATCATGCGAGTCAAGAATGCACGTCAAGGCACAATGTACGATACAAATAATTTACTACTGCAGTGAAGACTGTATGCATTTCAGATTTCATCACAGATTTAAGCAACCAACTGGCTCCTACCGACCAAAAATCACACCCACACATACTAGCAACAGAAGCAACAACCACAATCAACATCAATCATTGCCAGTAATAGTATTAAGGTGTAAGAATACATGACCCAGATATATCCAGTAGAAGCAACACAATTTCAATGCATGTGGCTGAAATGCAGTATTACAAAGCGTTTGCAAAGGCAATGTACACAATACAGAAATTAGTATTGCTGTAAATGTGTTTTACAAAGAAAAAAACATAAATTAAATGTGGTTTAGAAACTACCTCGATGTGAAGAGAAAATGATGGAGCAGCTGCACAATCACGAAAGTGCTAGCTATCAGTACCTTCAGTTGTTGGATTTCACGTTGCCATGCCATGACATCACCAGAGGAATCTTCATTCACCTTTGCCTGCGAGTTCAAATAAATTAGAATTGAGAAACATAGTACAATATTCAATGACCGCTCGAGAGGATGATTAATGTGCTCATGGAACAGATAATTTAGAACAGGGTAATACATGCACATATCTGTCCTGCAAAACCAAGTGGCTCCACGCAGTACGAACCATCGAATAGTGCATAAACAACATATAACGGGGCAACATTAGAAATATCCATGATAGTTAACTTCCCCAAACAAATATTACTACATCATCATACACCGGGACAAACAACTATTATAAATTATTGTACACTAACAGCTTCAGTACGCAGTAGTCATCACATCAAAAATTTTCCTGGCTTACATTTTGTTTAAGTTAACACAGAAATACGACTGTTCATTTTCAGAAAAAACAACAGAAAACAAAAGGTATTTCACGGCTTGGGAAAATATATTCTCCAAGCTGCAACCCTCGATTCACTTAGAGGATTCGGACCGCAAAGATCCAGAAGACACGTCAGGTATTTAGGGTTTACCTCTGAGACGTTGATTCCGCCAGAATCCCTCAGCACAGTAGCTCCCACCGGATTGTAGTCCGCCGATGACCGCTCCAAATCTGAATGCGACTGAACTTTTGCGTGGAGGTGTAGTCCGAAATCACCGTTGCTCAGTTCCGTCTCCCCTACACCGACCCACCACTCGGAATGGATCGAACTGAGGTCGCCGGACACTGGGGAAGCAGAATCCGACCACACCGGCCCACAGCTCGGAATAGAGCGACTTGAGCTCGCCGGGCCCGGGACAGAGATCTTGCCCAAAGCGGTCAACGAGGTGCCGCTGCAGAACCGTACAAATTTTGGCAAATCAGCAGCGTTAGAAGTCAGATCTTGGACGAAAATCGCTGCATCTGGACTTTCGACAACAAAGGAATCATCATCAGCAGCGGAGATGGGTGTCAAGTAGTCAAGAGAGGTGACATCGTCAGCTTGGAAGGCTTCATCGGTTTGGTCATTGCTGGAATCCATGGCGGAAGAGATGGCGGATGGTTTCAGAGAACAGAGGCAACTGTTTCAGATTGGACAGATGTTTTCAGAGGAAGGGGTTGATGGTATAAGAGAGAGATGGCGGTGGGTTTCAAGAAAACGGTGGATGGTTTGACAGAAGAGGTGGCGGAGGGTTTCAGAGAAGGAGAGGTGTGCTTCAACAATTATGTTTAGGGTTTGTTGAAGGGAGCATTGATTGGGTTTCTTATGAGGCAGATTGGGTAGGTTGGTGGGACGAATATTTACTCTTCAAACATTTCATTTGGGCCGAGAAAACCCAATTCAAAATTAATGAGGGAAATCTTAAGGTCTTTCCTTTTATACTCCCACCGGGTTTAGAAAATTAGGGGAGACCCAATCAGTTAGTGGTTCGGTTAAGTGCACAAGTGGGTGAAAAGCTGAAGTAATTTTTGAAGTAGGACAAGGCCAAAAATGGAATTTTTGATTCTTGTATCCCCTTAAAATAGAAAATGTGTAAGAGTGCCAATTAAAAAAACATTCCCAAAGAGGAAACAGTGCCAATAAAAAAATCGGAGAGAGTATATATATTTTTAGATCGTGAATTGATTTGATGTTTGTTTTTATTTATTGAAACGAAATTCTTATAACTTTTAAAAAAATTAAAATATATTGCAATATATAAAGAATTATAATCTGAACATAAATTATTTAAACGTAATTTATTATGATTGGTCTAATCGATAGTCACATGAGATTTTCTCGTTCAAATCTCCTTCCATTTTCTTAACATATCAATTTTAACAAAAGTTTTTCTTTCTTTAATTTGTTTTTTCAAATTTAGTTTTATACGCTCGTGTCATTCTCCAATCTAAATTTATGGTGTGAAAACCATTGAACCGAAGGAATAGTAAAGCAAAGACGGTCACGCACCAATATGTACATGTGTCACCTTAAGTACAGTCCTACGTCATTATCGTAATTATGTTCACAAACAGCTTTCCTTTCCCATACTTTATGTAGGGTGGGGCCCGTCGGACTGGACACCGGTTCGGACAGATGGCTGTTGTTTATTTGCTGGGCCTCCTTCCGCGGTCCTTTCGGTGAGCTAATAATAATCAACAGGCGTTTATTTACTTGGAATTTGTTTTCCGGTTTTTTCGCCCTTTTCAAATCCGGTGGGGTCCGCTGGGTCTCGGCCCTCTCAACCCATAGCGTGGCGAGTTTGAGATATTTATGCCCTCTCAAACTCGCCCTTTTCAGATATTTATTTCCTCCCAACCTTTTTCCTCGTTGAATAAAAATTGGGGGTTGCTTTATACTCTCTCCGTTCATTGGATGTGACACACTTTCTTTTTAGCTTGTTTTTGGAAATTTGACACATTTTTCTTTTATGGCAAGATTCCTTCAATTTTATCCACCCATTCTACTTTTTCCTTTCTAAATTTAATTACATTCACTCATTTCATTCACCTAAATCCAAACACATAAGTTTATGGTGCCACATCCAACGAAACAGAGGTAATAAATATTTTTAATTACTTAAAAAATCATGATGTGTATGTACTCCTTCTGGTTTTCCAACGTTGACTCCGTTTGACTGCAAAAACTTTAATACAGGTTTAATCATCAATAACTTTAATTGCATATAATAATGCACGTCATGTGTGGTGTATTTGGATTCCCCGTAGCATGTAGTTTCTAAAAAAGTAAAATTTTATAATCCGTTATTGTATGAAATTAAAGTTATCGATGGTCAAACATGCGTTGGATTTTTTTAAAAAAAAAGAATCATTGTTAAAAAACCAGAGGGAGTATATAAAATATATTTGGGTGATGTTTTCATTATAGAGGCCCCAGGGAAAATACAAAGATTAAAGGTCAACAGAAAAAGATAACTAACTAATAACATATGGAAAATGATTATATTCTAAATATATTTACCTAAAACTAACATGAAAAGAATATTACATAATCTAATCACAATACTAACAAAATATATTTAATACCCCTCCTCAAATTGGAGCGTATAATTCCAAAATGCCAAACTTGGAAAGTAGTAACTGAAACTGATGACAATCAAGCGCTTTGGTAAAGATACCTCCTGATTGACTTGAGTTGCCATATGATGAGTGACCACTTCACCAAACTGAACAAGATCTCTAATTTTATGATAATCAATTTCAATATGCTTCGCACACTCATGAAAAATAGGATTAACAGAAATATGAATAACAGTCTGACTATCACACAATAAACTCATAGGATAAGAATGATCAACACCAAGCAAACGAAGTAAAATTTTAAGCCATATTAATTCGCAACAAACCACAGCCATAACACATTATTCTACTCCTGCCGAACCACATACATTATTCCACAACAATTAATATGGCTTAAATCTTCACTTCGTTTGTTTGGTGTTGATCATTCTTATCCTATGAGCTTATTCTATGATAGTCAGACTGCTATTCATATTGCTGCTAATCTTGTTCTTCATGAGTGTACGAATTGGAATTGATTGTCATTTTATTAGAGATCTTGTTCAGTCTGGTGTGATGGCCACTCATCATACCGGCACCTTAAGTCAACCAGGAGATATCTTTACGAAAATGCTTGGTCCTCATCAGTTTTAGTTACTACTTCCCAAGTTGGGCGTTTTGGAATTACACGCTCCAACTTGATGAGAAGTATTAAATATTTTTTTGTTAATATTGTGATTAGATTATGTAATATTATTTTCTTGTTAGTTTTAGTTAAATACACTTAGAATAGAATCATTTTCCATATGTAATTAGTTAGTTATCTTTTCCCGTTGACCTTTAATCTTTGTATTTTCCCTATATATAAGGGCTTTCTAAGAAGCAACCATAATCGTAGGCTGCTTCTTAGTCTTCCAAGATACAGGAGATTCACCAAGCATCACAAGAATTCCAGACAGAGAACGAAGAGTAATAGGATAGACGGCCCAGTCTGAATCACAATAAGCAGCTAAATGCAAGGAACTCTTAGTAGAAAGAAAAATCCCCCCGTCCTGGATGATGCTTCACGTAGTGTAGAACACGCAATGTTGCATGCCAATGTGCTACACACAACTCTTGTATGAATTGAGCAAGGGTTTGAATTGAATAACTTAACTCAGTTCGAGTGATGGTATTATAAATAAGTCTCCCAGTCAGACGATGGTAGCGCACATGATCCTCAAATTGGAGACCAGTTGCGAGCGCAAGGTCATGCTATTGTTCCATCTAAAAATGGTTGGTTTAGTCACTAATAAACCAGTATCCGACAAATATCAAGAACATATTTCCGTTGAGAAAGAAACATCCCTCATGATTTCGAGGAATCATAATTCCAAAAAAGTACTTAAGAGGACCAAGGTCCTTCATATGAAAGAAAGAACTCAAGTATGTATCGAATTTATCCATAAGAGTAGGCGAAACACAACAATAATCAAATCATCAACGTAAACTAGAACATGTAACTCTTGGGAATTTCGAGTAAAGGAGAATATAGAATAATTTGTATTACTCTTCACAAAACCAAATAATGAAATAACCTCGACCAGTTTTGCAAACCAATTGCGAGAGGTCTGACGAAAACCATCTAAAGATTTCTAAAGCTTAGAAACAAGACCAGGAGTAGGTACCTGACAACCCGGAGGGGGCACATAATACCTCCTCCTGAAAAGTCTCCATGTAGAAAAATCATTATTAACATCCATTTGATAAATGTCCCAACCCTTAATCACCGCAAAAACAAGAAATATAAAAACTTAACTTAACTTAGCAAAGGGAGCAAGAGTTTTAGTAAAGTTAGTCCCTCCAATCTAACGATTACCCAAAACAACAAGGCGAGCTTTGTAACGCTTGATAGAATTACCAAAGTTTTATTTAGTACTGAAAACCCACTTACAGCTAATAGCAGAATTTTCAAGTGGGAGAGGAGACATAACCTGAGTAGGTTGCATTCAAGCGCATCAATTTCCTCTGCCATTGCTGCTTGCCAGTGCACGAAGCGAGAAATTTTGGCATAAGAAGAAGGATCTGTACTAGAAGTCATTGCACCCAAAAATCTAGAATGTGAAACCAAAAACTTATCAAAGAAACATAATCAACAATGGGATAAGTAATACGCGTGGACAATAACGAAGGCAGAGAAGGTGGAGTAGAAGTGGGGGGATGGTGTTCTTAGAGATGACTGAGCAAACATAGTCTCGAAGATAAACAGGCGAACGACAAACACGCGAGCTCTATCGAGTAGGACCAGGTGCGAGCTTCGACTCATGTTCATAAACCATCTCATTGGACGTAGCAGGAGCCGGTGGATCAACTTCAAAGGAGGCCGAGCCTGGGAACACGACAAGAGGTGTGACATGGAAGTCAGCGGTAAGTAAGATGATCGTATTGGCAGCGGAAAGGTCGGAAGGGAAGGGCAACTTTAGAAAGAAGACGAGAGCGACGGGCGACGACTGAGATGGGAGCGGAGGGGGATCGAGAGGCAGTTGATAGCGTTGAAGGCTGAAGCGGACGATGCAGGAGCACAACAACACGGTGACCAATGGATTGGTAGAGACAACGACTTTAGCGGTAAAGTATGGTGGCACAATAATTGTATTGTTGGATTGCTGAATATTAGGTTCGATTTAGAGCTCGGGATTAGAATAAAAAACTTGAGCATAAGGGAACTGATCTACATAAAATATAACATCACGACTGTCAAATAAAGTCTGGGAGTCGAGATCATAAACACACTATGTCTTCTTTTCTGCAGAGTAACCTAGAAAAACATATTGATGACTTTGAGATGTAAATTCATTGCGGCGATGAAGCACTTGAGAAGCAAATCATAGACATCCAAAAACCCGTAAAAGAGAAAATTTGGTTCTCGTCTGTGTAGCAACTGGTAAGGAGTCTTCCCATCCAACAAAGGTGTAGAAGTACGGTTAATCAAGTAAGCCGCAGTTAAGACACATTATCCCTAAAACTCAATAGGTAGATGAGCTTGAATTAGAAGAGTGAGAGCAATATTTAGAAGATTTCGATGCTTACGTTCCACACAACCATTCTGCTGAGGCGTAGGGAGTTGCTGGCTCCTAACTTGGAGAATCAACCCCTATGTATTGTCTTCCCACCTTTGCCACTGAATGTGACTTGTGAGCTCAAGCGAGGCATGATCTAATGTTTTCCAACTTTCTATGGGATGGCCGATGAAGACCCGAACATGCATTTGTTTGAGTTTCACCTAGTGTGCACCAATATGAAGTCGCTGGGACTTTCGAAAAAATACTATAACTTCAGATCCTTTCCTTTCTCGCTACGAGACGCGACCAAGGATTGGCTACATAATCTTCTGCTTTGGCGCATCACATCTTGGATGGATATGAAGCGGATGTTCCTTAAAAAGTACTTTCCAGCTTCCAAGTCTGCAGGTCTCAAGAAGAAACTTTCCAACATATCCCAAATGGCGAACGAGTCCCTTTATAAGTATTGGGAGAGGTTCGATAGATTGTTGGCAAGTTGTCCTTACCATCCATTCAAAGAAGGCGACTTGGTGTATTACTTCTTCGAAGAGCTTTGCAATGAGGACATGAGGATGGTTAATGCTACATGCAATAGCTCCATAGCAAACAAGCTACATGCAATAGCTCCATAACAAACAAGAGTATGAGGGATGCAGTGGCGTAGTTTGAAGAAATGAACAATGGGACAAGAAAATTTATCACAAGATCCTGAGTGAAGGCATTGGATGATCCAACTCAATCTCCTAAATTGGAATAGTAAGTTCAAGCACTTGTTCCGATGATGAAAGAATTTATGAAGGGGAGAGTCCATAAAGTCAAGGTTTGTGGCATATGTTTGATCATCCTACAACCACTTGTCCACAAGTGGTGGAAGACTTTGAAGAGGTGAAAGCGTTGGACTTCAATGGTGGAAATAGGTAACAATTTTCAAGGGGGCAACAACAAGGGTTTCAAGGGAACCAAGGCGGAGATAGAAAAGACCCCTACACAAATGCCTTCAATTCTCGATACCGCAATCACTCCAACTTCCATTGGCACGGGGAGGAAACTCAAGGGTACAACCGAGGTAGACAACCTCAACCTCAACCCTACCCGAGAAGAGAAGAGTCTTCCTACAAGTCGGACTGGGAGGAGATCTTGGATGATACAGCTCAATTGGAAAAGAAACAAGATGTGTTCACGGAGTGGGCAAGGAGAGAAATTTAGGATCTTGACATTAGAGCATTTTCGAGTATCAAGAATCTCGAAGTCCAAGTCGGCCAACTCACCACCTCAGTGAGTTGACTTGAGGTTAGGGAATCCCATAAGCTCCATTCCCAACTCAAGATTAATCCAAGAAATGTAAGTGCTTTGAAGCTAAGGAGTGAGAAGGAGGTGCGTGAAGCTGAAAGAGAAATTGTGCAAGAGGATGATTTGATTGTGGAAAGCGACAAGACTAACTTTGAAGAACGAGAGATGGTTGTGGAAAAGGAGCCTCCCAAATAGATCCCCACCACTGAGGCAAGGGTGATCCCTCCACCACATTTTCCTAGTGCACTTAGGGGAAGGCCGAAGGTGGCAACCATTGAGTCACACATTTGAAATATATTCGAGAAGATTGAGGTTAGCATTCCAATTTTGGATTTGATTAAGCAAGTTCCCTCTTATTGAAAACTGCATGTGCTAAGAAGAGGAATAAACCAACTAGAAAGGTATGAGAATTTAAGATAGGGGGAGTGGCTACTCTAAACCACATGAACTTGCCTAAGAAATGTGATGACCACAGGATGTTTCAATTCCTATGTCCTTAGGTGGAAAATTGGTGAAAAATGCTATGATCGATTTAGGAGTATCTATTAATGTGATCCCTTCTAGACTTTATGGCAACCTAGACAGAGATGAGCTCAAGGAAACTATGGTAATTTTCCAATTATCTTATCACTCCCAAGCTAGCTCTCGAGGTTTAGTTAAGGATGTAATGGCTAGAGTAGGCAATTTAGTGTTTCCGGCGGACTTCTATATCCTATACGAAGTGCACACGATGGTGGTGTGCCCCCAGTTTTATTGGGGAGACCTTTTCTAAAAACGTCAAGGACTAAGATAGATGTTCATTTAGGGACACTAACCCTATAGGATGACATTGATAAGGTGGGATTTGAAATCTCTTATGTGCAATGGCATAACTGTGTGTGATGAGCTTGCTCAATTTGAAAACCT
>JAULKM010026432.1:0-30088 GCA_032355605.1 Rubia tinctorum | reverse complement strand
CGCTGCGATTCGTGCATTTATTTGAGTTGGGCGAGATCCTCAAATAAATAAAGATCCGATTTTCCGCAATCCAAAGTTTTCGCAAGGAGATTCATATCATTTGGTATCAGAGCAAAGTAAAAGATCCTTGGCCGAGTTTATGCAATAGTCTCAACGATTTGAATCTAAGAATCGCACAAAAATAATAAAGTTCTATCCTACCGAAACTGCTACCAACATCAGTACAATACCAACGTCGGTTCTGTTGTCCGTTCAACCATTACCGCTATTGATGTTGCACCTGCTGTCTCTTTAACTGAAATCAGTTGAGATAGGTGACTGATGTCAGTTAACGTTTGGTTGAGGTGTCGGTTTGACCGAGGTAGCTCACCCATTGGTTTTTTTATTTTTCAGAATTTTTACCTCGATTTTTTAAACCGAAGTAAATAATAATTTTTACTTTATTTTTTAAAAATATTCGAGGAAAACAAAGAAATCTACCTCTCTGCAAGGTAGGGCAATTACCCTACCTTTTTTTAAAAAAGAACAAATTTTCAATTTTTTAGTTAAATAACATATGATTTTTTTATTAGTACACTAGTTTATTTTTAATTTTACACCCTATGTACTCCTTTAAATTCTAAAATTTCTTAAAATTCTAGCACTCCCTCTATCCCAAGGGATTATGCAGAGAGAGAAATTCTCTCTCAGAATTTTCCCTGTATGACAAGACCAGATTGCCCTTTTCTCTTCTTTTTCTCTCCAATCTACTTCCCACCTGCGCCTCTGTCTTCTCTGCATGCGCCTCCATCCTCTCCGACTCCCACCTCCCGCATCCGTCATTTCCATCCTGGCAGAGGTGATTGACTTTAAATCGATGGCGGTGGATCTAACACCTCGTAAAATCCCAAATTGGCAAAAATCAGAGAAGTCCCCGTTGAAGAAAACCTGAATTGGAGATAATCAAACAGATAAAATCTCAAATCGGCGAAAATCGGAGAGGACCCAGTTGAAGAAAACTTAAATAGGAGAAAACCCAACTGACAAAATCTCAAATCAGCAAAAATCAGAGAAGAACCAGTTGATGAATTACTAAATCGAAGAAAATCCAACTAACTAAATCCAAAATTGGCAAACTCAAAGAAGATCCAGTTGATATTGCAGAGGAGTTTTATGAATTCAGTGGAAAAATGAGAAGAAAATGAGCAAAGGAATTTTGACGTTGCAGAGGAGATTAATAATGATGAGGATGGATTTTTTTGAATGCTCTTGAATGCAGTAAAAAGGTTTCTTGAATGAAGGAGGAATAATGATGTAAATTTTCTAGATTTTAGAGAAAAGTTTGAACGTTCGTAGAGGAGATTGAATGTTCTTGAATGTTAAAAATGAGAATAGTTTTGTGATGTTTAATGCTTCGGTGAATGAATGGTCAAATGAAATTTTTGGGTGAGAAATAATGATGTAAAGTTGAGTTTTCCAAGGGTAGGTTTGTCGTATGGCATGTTGAATATTTCTTCAAATGGAAATTATGCAGAATTGCCTGATACAGCTCAAAAAAGAAAGTGTGCAGAATCGGGTGGCACTAAGGGAGTACTACTTTCAAAGATAGAGTCATCAAATTAAATTGTGACCCACCATTTTTTTCTAGATCTGGCCCTGGAGGTAAAAGAACTTTTTACCTCAGTTATTTGCCAAAAATCAAATAACTTAGTAAAAATGTTGAAGCAAAAAGTGATTTTTCTTGTAGTGATTGGGGGAGAAATACACATTATAAAATTAACTACCTTCATTTCGTTGGATGTGGCACCATATGTTTAGATTCTTGGTTTAGGTGAATGAAATACGTGGATGAATTGAAGGAATATTTTCATAAAAAGAAAGTGTGCCAAATTCACAAAAGCAACTAAAAAAGAAAAGTATGTTACATCGATTGAAACGAAAGGAGGATAGTTTTGTTGTTGAAATGGAGGGAGTACATTAAAAAGTATGTATACTATACCCTATAATTAAATTCGTATAAGTAATATAATATGGATCTACAAAATAGTATAATAACCACTCCCTCCGTTCAATTATTATTGGTACATTTTTCATTTTGGAATGTTCATTTTATTTTGGCACATTCCTAATATAGCATTGTTTAAGGCAATATTTACCATAAATTTTACTTTTCCCTTTCTTCATTAATTTTGCTTCACACAATAAGCATTTTCTAAAAAATTGTGCCTAAAAGTGATATGTCATTCTTAGTTAGAACAGATGGAGTATGATAGGTAGCAAGTATAAATTAATAACCTTTTATTTCTTTTAAAATTTTACAGTGACTGGTATTTGTTAAGAGAAAAATTGCACTATTGGTTGTGAGAGTTTCAGCTCCATTGACAATTGCAACTCAAAAGGAAGTTAAATTTAAGAGATAAGTGGTATTTAAATTATGAGTTTAGTAAAAGTGTTAAATGATATTCGAACTTCAAAAAATGACATTTATAGCCGTTTATTGATTAAATAATTGATTAAAAAATTTTAATAAGTAACAACGGCAGTTGGGGTGAAAATTTGGTGGTGTTTTTTTTCGGGTGAAGATGGTGGTACGAGAATGGTCACCTCAATTTAAATTTAGTCAAAATAGTATTAATATGAAATTTCGGGTTCACTCAGTTTTAGTTTTAGTTTTAGTATGTGCTGTATATAAAAATGTACACGTAGTTTTGTTTTAGGTGGTCGGAAATTTGGGTAGGAATTTTTTTCCTGCAATTTCTCTTTATTTTCCTCATCTCCTGAGTAATCTTTCCCAATTAATTTTCAAGAAAGAGAAAATATGGAGAAATATAGGAAAAGAACAGTAAAAAGGTCTATGCCTTAAATTTAGAATGTGTCTCACAGGAGATTATCCAAAAAATTAAGTTAAACTTTTAATGTGGATCAAAGAGAGTTAAGTGAAATTTTAGAAAAACTCCTGATTCAAATGATATTTTTGAAAAACTGAAGAGTTGGGATATGTTTATTTCCTAAACATAATTTAAAAAAGCATCTTTTCCTGCAAAACCGTCTCATGGTAAAAGCAGAGACTAATCATAAATAGTAGCAACATAAAATAGGAGTTTGAAAATTTTGGAGGTCAATGTGTAATTATTTCTAAATCGGGTAATTTCTTTAAAAGAATAATAAAATCTAGGGACTAATTTGTCAATAATCAAAGTAAACACAAAACTCTTCATCTTCTCCCTCAGCCGCCGGATACGCCATCGTCACCAGATCTTCTGTGCTTCACCTTCGCGTGTTCGATCTTCGGTGCCTCCATCGTTGTTACTCCCTCTGTCCCAATTCAAACTGCACACTTTGACTTTCTACAGTTGACTCAAAATATGTTTGATCATTAATATATTTTATTAACGATAATTAAAACTTGTAAAAAGCTGATATTATAAAAATATATGTTATAACGAATCTAACAAGTGTCACTCAATAATATTTATACTTGTACACCTATTCAATTTTGAGGTCAAAGTTAAGAAGTTTTGACTAAATGAATAATAAATTGCAGGTTGAATTGGGACAGATGGAGTATCTTCTTTTTTCGTGCTTCGCCTTCCGTCGACCTCCAGGATTCACGTCTTCAATTGGCTTGACGGAGGTCTTTGAGCAGAGCGCAAAGGTGGAGGATCAACGAAGTCGCAACAACGTCGCCGAAGTCACTGCAAAACGAAGGGCAGGGTCAAAGGTCTTTGAAGTTGGGGTTTTCTAAGCGGAGGGCAAGGTCGAAGGCACAGTCGAATTGGTTAATTTTGATGACCTAGTTTCTTTTTGAGCAAATTTCTCCATCTTTGTTTAGTTTCTGCAGTGTAGCGGGACCACGAATTACAACATCAATTATGGAACTCAGTTGAATCCCAGCAGGTTGAGTAAAAGTCGGGTAAATTTTCAGATGGCAATGTTATTGCTGAGGTTTTTTTGGTCCAATGGCTAATTCTTGGCCAAAATGTCCAATTTCATTTGAGCCAAATTATAAAATTTAAGTACAATATCTTAAATTAATTATTTACAAAATCCAACTCAAATCAAAATAATTAAACATCAAATATAAAATATAAATCATCAAATAATTATTTTTGATTAAAAGTTATATAATTTTTTTAAAAATTCAACATCAAATCAAAATAATTAAACATCAAATATAAAATATAAAGCATCGAATTATTTGTTTGATTAAAATTTATATAAATGTTTAAAAATTCAACATCAAATAAAAATAATTAAACATCAAATATCAAACACAAAACATCAATTTAAATGAACTTAAAATCCTAAAAATGCTAAAAATATTGCATCGAATTTAAAATACTCAACTATTAAGCATCAAATTTCAAATATAAAAAATAAAACATCAAATTATATTAATTGAAAATCATACAAAAATCTAAACATCAAATCAAAATAATGAAACATTAAATATAAAAATAAAAATGCTAAATTACAATAGTTAAACATCAAATAAAAACACTATAATACACATAAAATTAGAATAGAAAAACATCACATTAATACACTAAAAACACACAAAGTGAAATACTTTGTACACACTAATTTTAAAACATCAAGTGTCACATGATATAAAAAAACCATCAATATAAAAAAAACAAAAAACCGCACTATTGAAAGATCAAGATATACAATAAATAAAAATCTATTATTAAATAAAGAAGAAACATCAATACTAACTTCTAAAACAAGTAGTTAAAAAAATAACACATCAATTAAAATGAAAGTATAAGTAAAAAATTAAAAATTAACATGTAAAATATCACAAACTAGTGTCAAATTAAGTAAAATGTGAAAACTAACATTTAAACATAAAATTTACATTAAAAAATCAAATTTTCACTTAAAACACATTATGTTAGTAGAAAAATTGACTTATGCTATAACATCATAAAGTTTGATTAAAACATCAAGTAATGGAAATGAAACATCAAGTCTAATCTTAAAAATGAGTAGAAAAATTGATCCGTCCATTTCTCGGACCATGTTTCTTGATCCGTGAAATTCTTATAACTCAGAATTATTAATTCCCAATTTATTTATGCTCAACACCCCAAAAATGGTATTTGTAACCAAATCCCACATTCTTCTCCCAATCTTTTTAAAATTATATTTAAAACTCCATATCTAATTAAACTTTATAATATTACACACTAATCATTGGTTTCGCAGTCGCAGAAAACTTTGTAATTAAAAAAAAGGATTGTGTTAGTTGGCCGAGATGTGAGTGGGGGCGTGTAGTTTGGCGGGAAGCAAGGGGATTAGTGTGTGTGACTAAGATCTTTGATTACGATCGAGGCTGCACGTTGGTTCACTACTGATCACGAGGTTTTACACCTCGTAATCCTAAACATTCGGCTTATTCGAACTTTTATTGGTGATTGTTTTCCGCCGTCCTATTTTTGTTCGATAAGCCTAGCTTATAGTATACCTAATTCAAGTTACTGGAACCCAAAACTAGGCGCATGACCAGTTGGATCCACCTCCCCCCCTAAAGAACTACCGTCTCCGTCTCACTCTAAGATCCGGGCCATTAAATATATATATATATAAAAAAAAAATTTCTCTTTTTCATCTCACTCTAAGAACTCACTTGCCAAATTATTTTTTCCTTTTTCACAGTGGTAATAAATCAATTTTTACTATTCATAGATTCCACTTCATTTTCTATATTCTACTCATTGATTTTACTATTGACATTTAATTTAAATAAATTTGTCATTTTCATTCATTCAATTCTAAATACTCAGATTAAACTCTTGACTTTACCCTAAGAGTTTTCCCCTCGGTACCCTGGGGAGTTTGTTCGAAGAATTTGTGCAATGAGCAATGTTTGACTATCACGATCGATTTTGACACACATTGCCAAGCTGACGTAAACCAAGAGTAATCACCTTTGTGGATGACCCTTATCTAAAAATATTCTTGTGGAGAGCTCTTAGACGAGAACAATATGCCACAAGAGTTAAGAGGAAATCTCCATGCTACTTAATCATAAATGGAGAAATCTACAAGAAAACATTCCAAAGACCCCACCTCAAATGCATACAGAGGGCACGAGCTACTTGTGGAAATAATGAAGGTCTTGCTCGATCACTAGCCAAAATTAGCCTTTTTGGATGGATTTTACCGGATGACTATCTTTAATGAAGCTAAACATGTTTTGCGAAGATGCAAACTTAGCAGATTTACTCACCAGTGACGAACATGCAAAAAACATACATGTTAGAAGTAGTTTTTAAGGTCAAACTAATATTATAGTCCAAAATGCTTAATATTTGTACGTAATCAGAGTTTTTTTTAAACCTTCAAGAGTAAGACTATTAGGGACGATAACCAAAATTTGTCTTTGTTGTCCTTTACAGATGCACATTTAGAGGCATCTTTTTTTGGGAATAAAGCTTCCTTCTGAAAACAGTTATATGAAACGTTAAAGATCATTAGGAAAAAAACTGTGAACTTTTCTCCAAATACTAGTACCATTTAAGAAAAAGTAATTCTCATTAGGTACATTTTATGAGTATTACAGCAAAAATTTTACTTGTATCTAAAAACCACCTTTTGGGGATGAAATTAAGAACTTAATTGATATTATATTTGTTGTAGTGACTTGTAAGTGATGTTAAAAGGCTAAAATTAACCACTTGAGCCAAAGCCACGTGCAACTGGATTCAATCCCCCTTTCCCCCCGGAGTTGCATTATTATGGCATCAAGACTCTTAATTCACCATGTTAGGTGTGAGGAGCCTCCACAAGTGTAGATGTGCAGTGAGAGCCCACCCCATTTTGGCGTGTGAGACACAAGGGAGTCTCACCCATTTGTGTGAGACAAGAATGAATGAGACTAGTTGTAAAAAAAATGCTAAGATTTAAATCCGATAATGAGTTCTAATTTTCTAACAACTGATTATTGCTAAAACCAAGAAATAAAAATAACCAGTTGATTTGGACTTATAACCCAATCAGGCCCAAACCACATGATAAAATTTTAAACTAATCCAACCCAACCACCTAATTACCTCATCCATTGAGATCACCCAACTCCATACCTAAATCTAATTTCACCTGAAAACAAGTTTTTCATAATTGCGTTAGAATGGAAGGAAGAATATTATAGAAGAAAGTCACAAATTTTACATTGTTTTACTTACAAGATTACTTTTTTCTTTCATTAATAAACTATAAAATTTATTAGTGACAAACGACAGATATGAAATTTTGGGAATTAGAACTAGAAAATTAGTGTTATAGTTTGACATGGAATTATTCATTATTTCCCATGATCATATTTTTTTAAAAGCAATTCCACTACCATAATCAATCCACATGGTGTATTGTTCATATTCACTACGGGAAACCAAACCACGCGTTTATCTATCTTTCATTCACAAGCATAACAAACCTTGTACTTGGGTAGACTGTGATTTGTCATGTAAAATGAAATGCCCATAAATTTCTTTATTGATCAATTCATTTATTGATTTATGAATTAGAAGTTTCAAAAAAATGAAACTGTTTTAAAATGATTTTCAACAAAAACTTCCATTACCATGTCCATTTTCAAATGATCATGTATTGATTTATGAATAACTAGAACACAATCTCAATTGCTTTAAACCCCCTCTCAATTGAAACTTTCACAGCATCCAAAACAACTTGTGTCTTCCTACAAATCTCTCCTCGTTTCTTCTCAGGACTCAAACCATCTCTTCTGATGCCAGTAACCAAACCACAAAATTCCTTCACCATTAAGGCTTCCTGAGGTTGATCACTAACTACCATTTCTTCATTAGTTACTGGATTATTCGCTTTGGAAAACCTAAAAGATGCACCATTGGTTCCTCTCCGGGGAATAATAAAATCATAAACCCGAAGAATCCCATTGGTTCCAAGAGCAGTAATGTCCATAGTAATTGGGGACAAGAAAGAGCAGTAAAATGTTGCTGTTCTTCCACCTTCCCATTTCATTGATGCACCACAAGACAGGATGACTCCTGCTTCATTCACCTCAGGGTCAGGTATTGCTGTCACGGTTTTTGGAAGATCGTACTCATATGCCCACAAGATTGCTCCAATGCAATACCAGCCTAGATCACCTAGAGCTCCTAGTGAATCAAGATCTGGTTTTACTCGAATGTTGTTTTTCAGAAAGTCAGGGCTTCCTGAAAACGAGGCATTGCTATGTACCTGTGGTTTTACTGCATAATTAGGTTATAATATTCTCCAATAAATATTTATTTAATCAAATGGTGTATATGTGTACACACTAGTAAGATGAATTAAAGAATTTCTTTTTAAAAAAAACCCCAAGTATAAATCCGCTTAAAAATCGATTTCCATGGAGGAAAAAAAATCTAATTGGTGGGTCTAAAATTCAAAAATTTGAAATCGACCCCAAAATTTCACAAACTTATCCATTTTTTGTTGTCGTTAATTTCAATTCCCACCCACCTTTATATCCACTCTAATCCTAATTTTCATTAATTAACCAAATTTTTGTTAATTTCAAATTGAATAAGTTATATTTCTATAATTAACACATCACCATAGATATCAAAATTTTGATCCACATATTACGATTCGATGATTCTACGATCCAAATTATCAAAAAATGATTCAGTGATTCTGGTAAGATAAAATCACTTTGTACAATTTTTTTGTAAGATTATATTTAAGAAGTTTCAGCCGGTGTTATCGTAAAAAGTGGTCCTACACAGGATCCTGTTTTATAAACAAAGTACACCACATGAAATATTTGAAAAAGATTCATACAACAAGCTAAGTTGAAAAGAAGGGAAGATGCATACCATTTTAAGTTGACCAAATTGATGAGGATTAGACATAAATTCCATCATCTTAGTGGTTCTGGGATGGTGCATCCACATGGTACTATCCATAAATTGAACTCCAGCAGATTCACAAGCCGCCATAATCACGTCCAGTTCCTCAACGTTTAGCGCCGCCGGCTTCTCCAGGAGCACGTGTTTCTTATTTTGAGCCGCTCTCACGGCCCAGTGCATGTGCAAACTTGTAGGCAAGGGCATGTAAACAGCGTCGACATCTTTGTCCTCCAAAACTGCATCGTAGCTTCCGTACACCTTAACCGTATCCGGGAAGCCATTTTCCTTGGCAAAACCGGTGGCTTTGTCCAGCGATCGGCTCCCGATGGCTACAATGGTGGAGTTTGGAGCCAACAACATGGCCCGGGAGACTTTTCTAACAATATCAGCACAACCCAAAATTCCAAAACGAATCGGTGTCGGTTCAACCATTTTTTGCTTTTCAGTTAGTGTCCACCAGTTTCTAGGCAAGCTCAATTTATAGGAGTTGGTAGAGGACCAAAAAGGAGTGTAATCTAATTAAGGAACAACTCATTTGACTATTAATTTGTCTGAGGGTCTTGAGTCATAATTACACCCTTCCGTTTTAACAGTTATCAAATTTTACCTTCACACATATATTATTGTTCTATTAGTATTTATTAAGGATTATGAATGGTACATAATCATATATTCAAATTATAATGAATCTAAAATATTAAATTTAAATGAATTTCACCGACCACCTTGAAATCTTTCTAATAAATTTAAATTATAATGAGTGTAAATTATTAAAATTAAATTACTTTCACCAACCACCTAGACATTGTCTAAATTAAACATAAATTTACATTACAATATAAATTATCAATATTAAATGAATTTCACCGGCCACCTTGACATTGTTTCAATTAATTATAAATTTAAATGACAATGAATCTTGATTATTAATCTTAAATGAATTTCACCGACCACCTTGACATCTTTCAATTTTTTAAATAATTTTTTTACATGTTATATATTGCATTAAATAATGATTTATAACTACTTTTTTCTATTTTGAGAGAGTCTCATTAAATATTTAACCGGCTTAAAGTTTTTATATTCATTTATCTAGGTGCCAACTTGAGGCACACTCCTGTGTACAATAGAAAATGGTATAATAGAGAATGGTCCTCCTATATAAACGTATTTTGTAACAACTCGTGTCTTGGAAAAATATTATTTAATAAAGTAATATTTATTTTGAGGCAATGCCAATCAATTAACATTTATTCATTAGCTCGGCCCAGAATTAAAAAATGAACCGACGCCGGTTCAATCAATTTTTCTTTTCAGATTATGTCCACTATTTCTTAGGTGAGCTCAGTTCAGAAGAGTTGGGAGAAGACCAACGAAATGTGTAATATTTTTTTAAAATTAGAGAAATGTGTAATATAATTATGGATGAACTCGGTTGACAATTAATTTTTCCAATCTATGCTGGGTTTTGTGCCATAATTACTCCCTTCTGTTTTGATAGCTATCAAATTTTACCTTCATAATTTTTTTCTATTATTTCTCTTAGTCTCTATAATATATTATGGGTCATAATTAATCATAAATATAAATGATAATTTGGCATTGTTCTATTTTGTTTACATTTTTACATGAATTATATAGGCAAAGTCTTGGGAAACATTGTCTTTCCATATGTTTATGAAAAGACGGGATTTAGTTAGAATAATAAAAATGTAAAAGTTTTTTGTAGTAATATTAATAATTTTTAATGCAGTGTGCAATAGTTATAAATTTATGACCCCATTAATGCAACCCTGAAATTTTATCTTCATTTTTTTTAATTTGTAGTTTGAACCTTGATCTTTCCATATTTTATGGTAAGACCGTCTTTCGAAAGGCTAACTCATATATATAAATATAAATATAAATATAAATATAAATAAATATAAATATAAATATAAATAAATAAATATATAAATATATATAACCATTTCAATGGATGGAATTAATAGGCACCCTTTACTTTGAAAAATAAAAACAAAGACATTGTTAGTTTTAAATTTGGGGACTTTGTACTAGATTTAAAGTGATCCAACTAGAATGCCTCCACCACTGTATCAATATTTGTTGGCCACACTTAAAATCTAAGTAAGAAATGTGCAAAAAAGCTGAAACTACATGTATATAGGTATAGATTAAAATCATAAACAAAATATTTATAACGATAATCATCAGCAAGGAAATCCAATAAAAAAATAACTTATACAAGTGTGATAGAGTATTTTTGATTTCCATATTCAGTTTTTCTTGAAGGAAGTCCTCCTGAATGAAAATTGATCTCCATTCTTGAAGAGCATAATAGTGCATTAGGCTACTGAGTTATGAATTTGCAAAGGGCTGACTCGCACCCACATGGTCATATAAAATTAGCGGGTGTTGAGAAGATCAAATATAAGATTTATAGTGTTACTCCTATACTCACTCCTAACTATGATGGTGTAGCTAGTGGTAAGATTGTGTGTGAGGAATTACTAGTACTAACTAACAAAAATGATGGGGGGGGGGGGGGGGGTTGTGTATGAATTAACAACTACGAGCATGCAAAAACTATATAAACTATTGATTAACTAATCTAGGAAGTTAATAGCATCACATGATTGACAAAAAGATCCGATCCTAGACTCTAACTCATATAAGAAACTATTCACGTATTTTCATGTTATATCACATAATGTTGATATGTTAATTCCCTGGGGACTCCCATTGTCTGTCACACAATTGGTTCTACCTCGTCCTTAACATCTCACCTCCTTCGTAACTTGCTAGCAGCGCGCTACTCTACTGACCGCCCCCGTAGCTTACTCCTGGTGCTAATCAGCCCCACTTAAAGGAACTATGTCTTGTGCATGTCACAACAGTTAGATGTGGGAGTGAACCAAATCACAGGACTGAGATCTCCACTATGAGCACCCATCCTAGACCTCAAAAGGAGCAGGGCATTATTATCGTGTGAAAACTCTAGAGTCTGTGCCACCCTAGTCGCTACAAACTTAAAACACTCAATTATCAGCGTAAGCCAGGTTTTCCCCCGTTAGGATTTTAATAACATCAATATGGTAGGTCCGGTGCTCTTAAAATGCAATTCCTCACACGACTAGTCAATTGAAATTATTGTTTATTACTATCTTAAAACTCAGAAATGGGATCTAATACACACATCCTCACGGTATTCACAAGACTACCATAGCGCCAATAATTCAACACTTCCAAACTAGCATTTGAAGCCTAGCACAATATCATACAAGAAATAAATCAAGTGTGATTCTTAACATATTTCATAACATGAATCATAACAAGAAATTGAACCACAAATTAAGCACGATATTTATAACATGTAAAATAGGGTGAATCTAACAAGTCTCACAAATCAATGTCAATCATGCTTACAAAAAACTATCACCAGTAATAAAACTACTCTACTAGCATTGAATCCATAGAAATCATAGGAATAAATGCCATGGATCTAAATAGTAAATGAAGAGATAAGAGAGAAAACCCTAGAGAGGATTATCCTAGCATCCTCTTCCTACCAAAAATAAATCTAACTAACTACTTTCTAAATTCTGAGGAGACTAAAAGCACTACATATAGTGTAGGGTAAATGAGCCTTAAAAAGCCTAGGTTGGAAACCATAGTGCGCGGGCCATGCATGATTGCATGAGAGATGTCGTATGGAAGTTGGTAAATCCTATACTGAGCGAACGGGCTGTGTAGGGTTTGCACAGACCGTCATCTGGGTCTTCAATGTTGGTCTTTTGATTGATTGCACGTCCCATCATTTGGGCTTGAGATTCTTCAGTTCCTCATGCACGGGTAGTGTAGATTTGCGTAGCCCATCTTGTGTCCCATCGTCTTGGGGTACGGACTTTGACACGAGCTGTGCCATTTCTTCTACACTTCCAAACTTGGCTTCTTTCTTCAACACTTCTACATCGTTTTGACTTGTGGCTTTTAGTCTTCTACCTATTTTGCAATTGGCCTTGATTAACTTACTTCGAAGTTCTTACAAGAGATCTACAAATAAGCTCCCAAAATCTGATCTAGACGTCATAAGGACAAAAATTCATTAGACTCGAAATAGGCTACAAAATTAAGGATTTCGATAAGAAAATAAAAAATGGTCATCTAAACCCCTGGGAGGTCGTCGTCCTACCTCTTAGATATACAATTTATAAGCTCTAAATGCTTCCTAAATATAACTAAGTAGATAGTGTCTAATCGGGATCATCCACGAAGGAGATGGATTTTCATTAGGGTTCATGCATATAAGGGTGGATATAGCGTAGTTATAGATATAAATAAAAACAATTTAAGAGGGGGAAGGTTGGTTTTGTTCTTTTTTTCTAAGTTATGAAATGAAAAATGAGAGAACTAGCATATAATGGTAACTATGCTAATAATGAAACAAACTAAGAAAATTGGAATAAAGCATAAGTTCCAAAGCCTTGGGAATAATTGATTCCCTTCCAAGGGTCTTATAGCTCATAGAAACAATCACTCATTTACTCATCTTGATTACCTATTGTGAGTGCTACAACTTCCATTTTGAAGATAAACATTCCGTTTTTCTTCGAAGTAATTTACAAAAATGTTCAACGATTATTTGTTAACCTCACCAATGATCACTTTAAACAAACAACGCCTAAACATATTTCATCAATGATATCATGCACAAAGAACCAATGGATTTGATAACAACTACAAGAATTCTACCAAATGCCTGGCCATTTAATAAACAATTCTTTTATTAGGATTAACCTAGAAAGATCAACATTCAAGCCTCCCCTATTAGTGCTGCTTTAGGATAAACATGACAAATATTGACATTATCACATTCATCTAGCAATATTGACATCATCTACACGGCAAGAGGTTCTAATTCCATGTTCTTGGATTTCATGCCAAAGAGATAAGAAATTGCACACAACAATTAGTTCCTAACATGTTATCATTCAAACATTTCACATTCTCAAACATCCCAACTCATAAATGAAGTAGACTACCACATTAGTTTCACCATAAATACAAAGTAATCAAGACTTCATATATGAGCAAATAAATTTTCTCACTACATGGGCTTGGGAACCCCAATCAATTGCTCCCAAGATATAAATATAGCCACTAGAATTCATACAAATATCCATAAGAAAATCAAACATGAACAAAGATGAAAGAAAAAAAAACTAGGGTTTCGAAGTGGAAAGTATCAGCCAAGAAGAAGATAGTAATGAGAGGATTGAAGTGATATTTATAGTACAAGAGATATCATAAAATATGCCACATGCAGTAGGTTTGTCGCAAGCCATGAGTGAATTCAACTCCTCGTTACAGATGCCACCGCGATTCGTCAGACGATTCCCATTGCTCGCGACGGTACAGATCCAGCTCTTGAACTTCATTTCTCTTGCCTTTTGTGTAGCCTTCAAGTTCAAGTCCCCTTCTTCAAGTGTTCAAATATTCAATCCTCAAAATGAAATCTTCAAGTCTTCAAATCTTCACATAGTTTACCTTGTCACACAAAATTCCCTAGAAAAGTAATAAGAGCAAAAAAGTTTCTCTTAACTCTCCTAAGAGAATGTCAAGGAAAAACTCAAGATCTAATGCACAAAAATTCACAAAAGTGAGTCCAAAATGTCCTTAAACTACTATATAAAATGAAAATATCAAACCCGTCCACACTTGAACCTTACTCGTCCTCGAGTAAGAAAAGATTCAAGAAAACAATGAGATTGACATATTCACTTCCTAGGCCTAATACTCCCCAATCCAATACCACACGAAACTTTCATTATCATAAATCCAAAAATTAAAGATCAAATGAGAATTTTCACATCAACCTCAAATCCTAATTCTACCCAAACCTTACACCTATCAATTCACTAATGCCCAAATATTGTGTCAATTCCCGATTTGATCACCTCAAATTCCAATGGTACAACATGAAGTCAAAACCATATCAAAAGTTCAAACATATACTTCATTTTGTACCAATCTATCAACCTAAATGAAGTAGACAACGAATTAAGATTTCAAATCCCCTACTTTGTTTTCCCACGTTGTCCCACAACCCCAAGAAGTCCTATGAGGCTAAGCTACCTAATCATCCATATGTTCACCGCAACCTTATGACTCCAACACCGGAAAATGAGTAGATAATTGTTTTCTTTTTTCCTCTCATTTTACCTAGGAGCTCTTTTGAGTTTTCATCCTAGCTACACATCATATTTCTTTTTATCTCACATCTCATCCACATTAGGCCTCTCATTTTTACCTAAGTCACCCTTTCAGGTTTTCGACCTATTCGGGCCTCCAATGGTGCCTAAATTGCCTTCTCAGATTTTCAACTTAGCGAGATTGATTTTTTTTCTCTTCTAATTTTCTAATTTTTTTATTTTTTCAAAATATCTTTCTCCTATTTTTTTTTCAAAAAAAAGTAGCAAAATGCATACAAGTGTACATGCGAGTAAGTCATTAAACCCCTCCCCACACTTAAAATCTTACATTGCCCTCAATGTAAACGTAAAAGACAAAAAGCAATAAAACTCAAGGGAGAAAAAGAATAACTCATGATCAATAATGTGAATACGAACTTCCATCGCTGGAAGGATCTTCGCGGTAGAGCTGCCAATACTAGGTGACCCACTTTGAATTCCTCTTGCACCTCTCCCTATGTCGCTCCTCCTGGGGGTATTGGCATGAAGTGCTGCCCATCTGTGTCTGCATCTAATACACCCAGGAGGAGAGATGATTAATATCCACATTCATGTCAATAAGGCTCTAGGAGATGAAGAGGTTGTGCTCCACAATGAGTCTGTCCTGTCTGCAAAAAATCCAGCCTCAACTGTGTGCATCAATCGACTGTAGAAGTTTTGAGGGAGCAGGAATGTCGTCGTGCGTAAGCGCATCCTACGATAGAGGAGGAGAGTGTGCAACATGATGGGTAAATGAAAGGGCATCCTCCTCATTCAGGATTGGTGTCTGTGGAGTCCTCCTCATCTCTTTCTCAAACTCCTGACGGCATGCCGCGTTTGGATCAATGGATAAATACGCCAGGGGTGTGTTCAACTCCATCTTTGTCCGCTAGGGCTAAAGGAGTATCATGAAGGGTTTCTTCATCCCATATAGCCAATGGAAAAACCCCACAGTAGAAGTGTGCTTGTTCATAGAAATCTCCTGCAGCTTCCTTAGGTCGAGAAAGTATGAGTTCTCCTAGCATAAGCGCTGAAGTCCAGGTGGAGTGGGTATTTCTATGTACTGTGCCAACAAAAGGACCATGACTCTCATTGAGTTGTCACCTCCTTGTGCCTTCCTCGCCTCTTGCGTAACTTTGCCTAGGCACTGGATAGCTTGGCTAGGAGATCCCACCTCTCAACAAAGCTGCCTCTGATCCTCCTCAACCTCATAAATCTATCGGGCATCGGTTCTGGAGCCGGAGGTGGAGGTGCAGCAGATGAACTCACCCTATCTGTCTTGGGTGCCATTTCAACAATAAGAACTAACAACACAGAAAGAGATATCAACACTAAAAAACACACACTTTCACAATACAAAGTTTAAGATTGACAATTTCAAGAAGCTGTAGCATTTTCCACAAACACCGCAATTCCCATCATGTAAATATCAATATGCAATTAACACACTATAATCACAAACATGTAGCAATGAATATGCCAACATCATTGTGTAGTCCATACATCACAATCACCAACATGTAGTCGACATGCTACAATCAACAATAAGTATTAAAAATATGCAAACATATATATGTCACTACAATTATGGATTCAACAATATGCAAGTATCGATAGTTCAATCAACCGCTCATGCCACCATTGTTATGATGATCGGCCACATGCCACAAATATACTTCTACAGTCAACACTATCCCAACAACCTCATCACAACAATTATCATATAATTAGAAAAGAACAAATACATATAAGAACCCTTAAGAAAGCCCACACAAATATCATGCAATTATCCACAATCTCAACTATTGAAATCTACACAATCAACAAAAAAATTAAAATTAACTTATGAACTCAAGATATCATCACAATTTAAATTCATAAGCTACATAAAAACAACAATTCAAAGATAGAGAGTTTAAATTTTTTACCAAAAATGTGAAGCTAACAAGTTCACACCATATGAGAATATAAGTGATCCTAACAAGCCCACACCCTCTAAAATCCAAATTAAGCAAATTCCTAAAAATCTCCAAATTCTAGGGTTTCTGAGAATTTTTTGAATTTTAAGGTGATTTTTTGTGTTTTAATTGGGGAAAATGGCTGGGAGATGGAAGATAATGGATTTTGGTTGTAGATAAGTGGGGTTTTTTCCGGATTAGTGGAGGAGGAATTAGGGAAATGGTAGAATTTTAGAGAGAATAACGAAGGAGTTCAAGGGTTGTGACGAAGAAACTGCTTCTGCCCATTTTATTTTGAATCTGAACTGCTGTCCCGAGCAGTGGAGAGGATCCCACGCCTTGGGACAGTAGGTATCTGAAGAGGTAAAAAATCATGCACTTTGTCATGAGCCATGGGGGAAGTCCCATGCCTCACAACGTTAGAGGGTTACTGTAAATCTAAACTTCCTAAATTGTGTCACGAGCAGTGGAACATTCCTGTGCCTCACGGCAGAGATTTCCTGGAAGTATGTTTTCACCATTTTCTGTCGCAGCAGTGGGATTTCTCCCGTGCCTCGCGACCAAAGTTACTTGGAAGCTTAATTTCTCCTGAAGTCTGTCATGAGCAGTGGGGATAACCCCACCCCTCGAGACAACTTTTGAGGTGTCCCTACTTAGCCAAATTTTCTTCAACATCTAGAGTTTCCATAATCTTTCTCATGGCCTTCACTTCTTCAACCTCTCTTGATTCTTTCTTTAAATTAACCATTTCGATCATTACATATAATATACCTATTTTGCTACAAAATCTTGGAAAAACATAACCGTGTTTGAAAGAAAATAAAATAATGAAGAACAAATTGAAACAAAATCGACGAAAAGTCTCAAATGAATATCCAAATGATTAAAACAAAGTTGATTTAACGTCATGGACATGACTTAGTCCTTTCAAAGATTTCATTTACAAAACAAACCGAGGTGATTGGTCTATTTACCTCAATCCAGAAAAAAGAAATCTTGGGATCCATGTTATCCCCTAAAAAAGCCCGGAGCACATAATCAGGGCTTCTTCATGCCCTTAACATAACCGACAATTCCCTTCTTTGCTCCATAGTGATTAAATTGGAAATTGGAGGTTTCTTTCCTTCTCTAAGAGGTGAACATTTAAGCACCTTTGATGGTGGTTTTCACTCGACCACTGAAGTCTTCACATGAGAAGCAGAGAATCCCACTTTTGTTGGTTCCACCATGAGCAAGCTTGGGTGTTGGATGTTGCCTCCCAATAGATTCTTCATTATTGTTGCTTTCTTTCAAGTTAGTACTCACAACACATGTAATAGAATCATCATATAAATCATCATCTAAAGAAACTATCAAGGAACTGGTACCAGTGGGCTCAAACACATCTTGCTCTACATCATTAACAACATCAATAGCATGGCAATAATTGTATCTACTAGGATGATCAATAGAATCATTGGTGTCAACTTCTACCTTCCGCCTATTAAATTCGATACTTGGTGTCCCATTGTGCACATCAATTATTGTCCTTGAAGTCTTCAAAAATGGTCTACCTAGTAAAATAGGTGTAGCATGAGTATCATTCTCCATATCAAGAAAGTAAAAATCAGTGGGGAATGTTAATGAGTTAACTTTTACCAACACATCTTTCATAATACCTTTTGGGTATGTGTTACAATGGCCGCCTAGTTGAATAAAAACTCTGGTTTTGTGCAATGTTCCTTGATTTAGACTCTCATAGAAAGTATATGGTATCATATTAATTGAAGAACCTAGATCTAGCATGGTCTTGTCAACAAGTTTTTCTCCTATCACACAAGGGATTGAAAACATTCCCGGATCATCACATTTTGGAGGAAATTCTCCATTAAACAAGGCTAAGACATTCTAATTCTTTCCATTCTTATGCTTAATCTTCATTTTTTGTTTTCTATTGACAGCACACAGTTCCTTAAGAAAATTTGCATGCCCATGAATTTATAGCATTCAAGAGCGGAATGTTTACCTTGCATCTATGAAAGACTTCGTACATACATTTCGTCATTTTCTTCATTCTTCCTCCTATCCTTCAAGGCTTTTGGAAAGGGTGCTTCCGATACATAGGAGATGATCTCATCCATTTTTTTTCTTTCTTGTGAGAAGGGGATAACATCTCGGGTTTGATCCCGATCTCGGAACTATGGCTTCCTCCTTGATCACATTCTCCCTAGCTAACTCCTCAGTCTCTTTCTATAAATTTCTCACTTTCTCAAGCTCCTGCTCAACAACACCTTCACCTTCGGGGTTCTTCATCTCTTTACCACTCTTCAATGAGATAGTTCTAACATTTTGTCGAGGGTTAAGTTCTGGTTGAGAAAGAAGAGTTCCTGAATCCATTATCTCCATTCGGTTCAAGATGGATGTCATTTGACTCACTTGAGTCTCTAACTTTTTGATGCTCAATTCGGCCTTCTCTTGAAACTTCCCGGATTTCTCCGCACATATGCTAAACCTCCCCAAGGCTTGCATCACTTCATATTTTGACAAACCCAAAATTTTGCCTTGATTATAGGGTTTGTCTTGGAGCCTTGGGAATTATTGTTGTGTAGGTCAGAATTGTTGTTGTTGAGGGTAGTATTGTTGTGCATTTTCCCCCTTGAGCATTTCCATATGGGAGATTTGAGTGATATCTATTACCCGCATTGTAAGGCCAATTGTTTCGGTAGCCTTGTCCACCTTGGTAAAATTGATTCCCTCAATACCCTTAGTATTATTAGCCTCCTTGAAAACCCACGGCATGCTCCACGACATAGTCATCTTGCAAACTAGGGCACACATCTGTAGGGTACGGTGATAAACAAATCTCACAAGACTTCACATGCGGAACATTTCTAGACTTTCTCATCAAATATTTCACCATAGAAGTGAGTGTTGAGACTTGGTCCTCTAGCTTTCCATTAATGGAGCTGGCATTTGTGTTGTTTGGTTTTGCCTTCCTAGGTCGGACCTTGAGCTAAAAGTTCTTGACTCCTAAGCCAAATATTCATATAATTCCATAGCTTCTCCCAAACTCTTATTTCCAGTGGATTCACCACAAGCTCCTCTCACTAGTCTTTGCTCATTGTCGAGTAGACCATTGTAGAAGTAGTACACTAAGTCTCCCTCCGAGTAGCCATGGTATGGGCAACTTGAAAGGATTTTCTTGAACCTCTCCAATAGTATGAATCTTCATGCCATTGGAGAATGTTGCTCATCTTCTTCTTCAAAGTGGCGGACTTAGAGGACCAGAAGTAATTGGCAAGAAACTTCCTCTTCAATTAAATCCAAGAGTTGATGCTCTTGGAAGGAAGATAAGTATCCATTCCCTTGCTGCATCTCACAAAGAAAAAGGGAATGCCTTTAATTTGTATAGTTCTTCATCTACTCCCACGGGAATCATACCACAACACGCCATATGAAAGTCAGAGACATGTTTTTTAGGATCTCACCCTTGCCTTCCAAGGAATGATGGTAGCAAGTGTATCAACCAGGATTTTAGTTCAAAATTCCCATTAGGCCCAACCGACAGATGGGTGGTGCACATCGGTTGTTGCTCAAGTTAGGAGCCATGGTTTCCCTCAAAGGAATTTTCCTCATAAGAACATTCCTTGATGACTATGAGGGTGTTGATACCCTCCCTCAGGATTTTCATCTTAATGCTCCATGGAAGTAGTAGGCTCTTTAAAATGGTCACTAGAAGGGGTATTATTCAAACTCTCTAAGAAAATCTTTCTCTCCATCTTGTGGTTCAATTCTAACTTGGGGTCATAGTGTAGAGGGTTCTTGTGAAAAAGATCGAGTATGATCCATACACCATGAATTTGGAAAATACGCTCCAAGCTAACCTAAAATCAAATTAAAACCAACTAGTACATATTCACATCAATATACCTAACCAATTGAAAATCTGCGCCTCTTACCTGGGTGAAGTGCCAAAATTTGGAAGATCATCGCCGTACCTAAAAAATATATAATTTATAAACCCTAAATATTTCTGAAATAAAACTAAGTAGATAGTGGCAAATTGGGATCGTCTATGCAGAAGAAGATTTTTTCTAAGAGTTCATGCATATTAGGGTGGATATAACATAGATATAGATATATATAAAAGCAATTAAAGAGGGTTTTTTTCTTTCTTTCTAAGTTATGAAATTAAAAAAGAGAGAACTATCATATAAAGGTAATCATGTTATCATGAAACAAACTAAGAAAAGAGGATTAAAACACAAGTTACAAAGCCTTGGGCGCAATTGATTTCAACTTCCAAGTTTCTTATATATGATAGGAACAATCACTCATTACTCATGTTAATTACCTAAATGTGAATTTTACAACTTCCATTTTGAAGATAAACATTCCGTTCTTCTTAAGAGTAGTTTACAAAAGCATTCAACGACTATTTGTAAACCTCACCAATGATCACTTTAGACAAACAACGCCTAAAGGTATTTCCTCAATTGCATTATGCACAAAGAACCAATAGATTTGATAACAACTACAAGCATTCCACCAAATGCATATCCATTTAACCAAACAATTTATTTATTTTGGTTACCTATAAATATCAACATTCAAGACTCTCCCATTAGTGCTACCTTAGGATAAACATGACAAAGATCGACATCATCACATTCATCTAGAAATATTAACGTCATCTACATAAGAAGAGGTTCTAATTCCATGTTCTTGGATTTCATGGCAAAGAGATAAAAAAAATTGAACACATATCTTAGTTCCTAACATGTCATCTTACAAAAATTTCATATTTTAAAACCATCTCACAAATAAAGTAAATTACCACATTAATTTCACCATAAATGCAAAGTAATCAAGACTTCATAAATGAGAAAATAAAGCCCCGTGTAAGGCACCATCAGCATGAGGGTGGCCCCGTGTCAGGAGTCCACACCACAAGGCTATCCACGTGCCATTGCCTCGTGCTGCTGCAAATTTTGGGGACAGAAATTCAGATTTTAAAAAATTTGAATTTCAAACCAAAACATACATTTTTGGCCCATTAATTTAGCAAATCTTTTATTCCCTAGAATTGTTGGTTTAAATAGTATATCAACACCTCCTTCATGCATTAATTTAATGGTAATTTTGTCCCCCTACATTCCCTAATTTCAAACATGTAATCCTTATCTCATTTGTACCTCCCTTCTAAATCACCTTCTTTGCTGAAAATAATAATCCATAGTACATTACCTCACACATAGGAATCATTTAACTCATTGAATTCTCTCAAGAACACTAAGTCTCAGTTCCTCTTTGGTGAAACTCGGAAAACTGGGGACTTTTCTATCAAAAATTAGCATTTTTGCTTCTTCTTGTGTGGATTCTTCATCTCTTGAATTCAAATTCTGGGTAATCCTTTGATATTTATGTTTACTTTCTTTATTAGCATGATGATGATGTGATGAGAAGATTGAAACTCAAAAAATATTGAAGTGTTTTGAGGAAGTGTTTAGCTATGTGAATGATCTTGTGTCTAACTAAGTGTGGAGGGTGCACGTGTTCTTATACTTTGATGATATGGTCTTCACTGATTGTGGTGATTTAGCAGGAATGATTCTTGATTGCATTATCTTCTTGATTAGATGCTATGATTTTCCATGAGTTTTTGTTTGTGGAGAATGATTCTTGATTGAATAGCCTTCATGTTAAGATAAAATGATTTGGAGTGTCTTGGCTATTAGGAAGAAGTATTATTCTTGGGTGATGCATGATGCATGCTTTTGAATATTCTTGAATTACCACCTTTTTCTTGCTTTGATAGGATGGCTCCAAAAAAAGGTCGGAAAAAGGAACAATTTCCCTGGGTGACAAAGGGGAGAAGCCGACAAAGGTTGGGAGATGAGATCTAGTGAATTCCCTTCCTCCTAACCATGCTTATGTGGTTGATGAGTTCATGGGGCTGACCACCATTTCCGGGAGTGTGGCCCGGAGGTTGATAAGATGCCCGAAGCGAAACATATTGGAGACGAAGTTTGCTTGCAAAGAAACCTTGGAAGCTCTAGGTCTACTCGAGCCCATCACATATTTGCTAAGCTGGAATCGAGGATTTTTAGAAATGCATTCCTAGACCTACATATGGTGGACTTTGGAGTTTTTGGAAACCTTGGAGCAATTAAAGGACAGTGAGGGGGGGGGGATTATCCATTTCCACTTGGATGATAAGGATTACACTGTGTCACATCTTGATATTGCCCAAGCATTTGGGTGGAAGTACGGGAAGGAGATTCCAAGGATACACCAACAAGGCCTTCCATTTTCATTGAGAAATTTTCAGAGAATTCTTTCGAGCACAGAGGAAGCATATTTTCAAGAGAACCGTGATTGTCCATCCGGCATTGCGATATGTCCAACGATTATTGTCCTTGGGGGTATTCTGTCACGGAGAGCTTTCATAGCGTCCCGGTTCGAATGTCCAAGTCCTTTGGGCGATGACTCAGGAAGGGAATTTTTACCCCAACACGGTGGCGGATTTTTTGGAGGAATGCATTTCCATAGGAAACAATAAAGGTGGAAAAATTATATACAGTTGGCATGATTGGACTCTTAGCCCAACACTTGGGCCATCCGGTTCCTTCTCCATTGCCATTGGCAAATTTAGGTCGTTCG
Source organism: Rubia tinctorum (assembly GCA_032355605.1). Lineage (NCBI taxonomy): Eukaryota > Viridiplantae > Streptophyta > Magnoliopsida > Gentianales > Rubiaceae > Rubia > Rubia tinctorum. The sequence goes on along the minus strand of JAULKM010026432.1, from coordinate 6,400 downwards.
GGGACAAGTTACACTATAGATAGGCTGGAGAGAGGCTCTATGCTAGCTACCACAACCTTGGAGGATCGATTTGAGGGTTCTACGGTGGCTCCACAGTTTGCAATTTCATGATCCTTCCATAGCCGGAGCGCACTGCTATCAACCAAGACACGGTATTGGAGGATTTATTTTTAGCACCCGATCCGTGGTTTAAGAAGGGTTTCTACAGAGTCTTATCAAACTAGGAAGTAAACATTAAGAATGAGGATGGTGAGATTCCATCTAGGGCACCACCTAGTCGCATTCACCTACCCGTGGACTTCCTCGGCCAATCCCGCATTTTTAGGGAACAACTTGCTAGTGCTACCCAATTTGTGTGGGAGATTGGTCACACGGTAGGTGGGATAAGTCTACAATTGGAAGGGTTCAGTACTAGGGTAGACTCTATGGAGTACTATGCACAATTGGGTGTCTAGGTTGGACTCCATTGAATGGGAAATGAAGGGCGAGTTAACCATTGTGGATGAGAGGGCGGATGTCCAAGAAGAGGTCATCAAACAATTGATCGAGAGATTTCACATCTCGAGGCTCAATGATTTTTGGAATGCCATTCCAATCGAGACACAAGAAATGCAACAAGAGGAGATAATAAAGAGTTGTGAGACATGACACTTGAGGAGGGACCCTTCGGGGTCACATGAGTGAGTTCCACTACTTTTCTCTTTCCCACTCATGGTTTTTATTGATTCATTGCATTAGGTACACTGCAAAGTTCAAGTGCGGGGAAGGGAGTAGTGAAATACTTAAGAGTTTTCATCTTGGGGTTCCTTTGTATTTTTGGTGTTTTTTTATTTGGTGGCTTCTTTGGTTTTTTGGGGTTTGGAAGAGTCTTTGGTGGTGTGATCTTTAGGTGGTTATCACTTTGTTTTTCTTGGGGATGTGTTTTGAAACTTCGGTGGTGTAAAAAAAATTTCACTATCATTTTGTAGTATGAAGCCCAACTTTTGGCCATTTTGTGCTGCACAAATGTTTTTGAGGATTTTGAAAAAATTAACAATATATATACCCGGCTAAGTTGGAAACTTGAAAGGGCAATTTAGGCAAAATAGGAAGAAAGCCCCGATAGGTCGAAAGGTCTAGGCAAAAATGAGATGTTTAGGCCTAGGTAAAAATGAGAGGCTAGACCCAGCTAGGTTGGAAAACTTAGGCAAAAATGGGAGGCCATTTGGAAAAGGTGAGTTGGTGAGTTCAACATGTGTGAATGCTAGGCTGAAAACCCGAAAGGGCTTCTAGGCAAAATGTGAGAAATTGAGAGAAAACAGAAACTAAGTTGAGGATTCTTCGGCATTATCCTTGGAAATAGCTAAGTTGAGAATCTCGAGTTATCCTTAGTTACAGCCAAGTTGAGGATCTTTTGAATTATCCTTGGTGATTTTTTCGGCAATAGCTCTTGGATTAATTTTGGTGGACTGTTCGGAGGAGTAATCTAGTTCAACACTTACCATTTGTACTTACCTTTTTCTTCACAATATTTTGGGTGGTTAGGTTACTTTAGTATCTTCGGGGAGTGTGAGAGCTGTGAGATTCTTACTTCTTTGGGGGAACTAGGGTAGCTTGGGAATAAGTTGAATGCATTGACTAACTTCTCTTTGCATGCTACATTTTGCTTAGATCTTTTCTTGTTTTTTGTTTACTCAAGGACGAATAATGGTTTAAGTGTGAGAGGATTGATGTACACCATTATGCATGCATTAGCCGATGCATTTGACACATTTATTATCATCTTTTGTTTGATTGATTGCTAGTTTTATTAGATTTACACGACAAAGGGTTTAGACGACCATTATTGGTTTTCTTGTCTAAATCCTGAGTTTTGTAGAATTAATTGAATCTAATGGACACTTTGTATTCATGAGCACATAGATCTTCCCTTTTTATCTCATCAGTAGGTTTCTAATGAGTACTTTTTATCATCTTTTTGTAGAAGGTCATCCGCGAGGGTGGTAGACGATATTTGAAGGTCATTCGCAAGGACGATAGTATATTGAAGGCCACAGACTCCAAAGCATGGTAGTAGATAGAATTGAGCCCGAAGAATGCGGATTCGAAGTTCAAGAAGGTCAAAGAGGAAGCAGAGGAAGTGTTGTCCAAGATTGCACAAAATTCAGAGAATGATATGAGAAGAATCATCTCTTGAGGGTGGAAACATTGGATTCTTCTTCTTGAAAGCTATAAAATCGACTACAAGAACACTCGAATCAGATCAGCGGTTCCTCTGTAGCGGACCAAACAAATCAGCTGGCCGGACCAGCCAAGGCCAGCAAGAGGTCAGCTGACCAGCATGAAGGGGGACCTAGCACGGCCATGACGGTGCTCAGCACGGCCTATGCCGAGCAACACAGGTCGTTCCAGAGGCCTCTAGCATGGACCGTTTTGGCTCCTGCTTCCCGTTCCCCATGTCTTCTTTTCACTCCAAAATTCAGCTAAGTTTAGGGGCAGATCATTTTGGTTCACATGGTCTGCATCATTTCAAGTCACTAATGCTAAAACCAACCCACAAGGTGTGAAGAACGACACAGTATGTGCCATGTTACTGAGAAAAATAAGGTTCCAGTCGACGGGATGCGCCAAGCGACACGGGATGCAAATTAGAAGATAAAAAATGGAGCTCCAGCTGAGGTCCCATGCCGGTTGACACGAACTGCTCCAACACAAGGGGGCTGGTCCGTGCCAATACAGACGGCCAGTGCCGACACAAGGCCACGGACCGTGCCAAGACCGACAACCCGCTCACGAGAGGGGCCTCAATCTTCACAGACCGTGCCAGATGCCACCCCCGTGCCGTTTGCGGCTGCTAGGGTTTTTGGCCTTTTTTGGGCCTTTTTCAAGGCCCAATTCCCTACTACTATATATATAGACCCTTGTCTACTAGGTTTAAGTTTATGCCCACTTTTCTTCTTCAAGATTAGTTTACAGAGAGAAAATACTCTTCCTTCTCTCTAGCTTATTTTTCTTCCTTCTCTTTATTAATCTTTTGCCCAAAAGTGTTGAATCCAATGAAATACTTGGCTTTAATACTTAGGGAATCGGGAATTAACTTGGGGATTATATTTGTATTCATGTATTAATGTTTATTTTGTGAGATTTCCTTGATTAACATATTTCTATGTTATTCGGGATATTATGTTGGCTTGTTCTTAATGTTTGTGAATTGCATGATTGTCACACTTAGTTAGAACACACCAAAGTCTACTTTCATGTTGCCGCAATATTGATACCCCCCAAGAAGGGAAACCTAGATGAGTTTGGGGTAACGATGGGTCCGGAGCCATGTGGGTGTGTGCAGGTAGGCTGCCTATATACGATCGACCATGCACTAGTAAGCTGACGAGTTGGTTCAAAGGGTAGAGGGTAGAGATAAATTGAGTAACAAACTAGGGTTAGCTTTGTAACCCTAGAGCCATTGATAAGGTACCCCATTTGTCTTTTTAGGCCTAGGGGGAATCATTAGTAGTGTAGTGCCCATGACGTAATAGCACAGGGGAGATTCAGATCTGCACGACAGGCAAAGCTGTCATTGCACTCCCGTAATTGTGAAGGCGGTGCTGATGGAAGATTACGTGCGTACCCTACGTGACAGGTATGGGAAAGTGTTGACCATCAACCACAACACGTGTCATAAACACTAGAATATTCTTAAAGTTTTATGTGATGTAATCTTTGATCGAAATGACATTAATCATGTTACGCAAATATTCCCCGAGTACTATTTTATATAGTTTATCCTTGTGTTCATTTGGATGCTAGTAGTTTTAGTTATAAAAACCCCCCAAATGCTTGTTTTATCAACATTTATTATTCCTAAAATGTGGTCAGATTGATGACATGATCACGGTTGTGTATAGTTAATTATTAGATTCCTAACATCTCTATGGACTACCTCGGTACTTAAAAATATATACCATTCGTTGTAGTGTAGTAGTAGGAACGGGAGCAACATATAAATTTCTATCTTTGACCCCTAACTATCCTCCACTCGAGTTTAACGATGCCGAGAGTGGGTGGGTCATGATACGAGAAATTGGTTGTACTAAAAAAAGCGGATCTACTACATTCGCAAATGCTTAGGATGGAAGGATAAGATGCTTTTCGGTGTGCCATACATCGAGAGGTTATTTACTACGTTCAATTTCTTTACCAATATCGTTTCTGCAAATTTCGAAGAATAATTAATTTTTCATATTCAGGAAACACTGGAGATTGATATTGATGTCCTCGCAAATAAGCGTTTGTATTTGATGGATCCCCTCAACTTCCAACTGTCGGATGCATTCGTTGAGATTTTGGAATCTGCAATGAAGGAAACTAGCAAGCAAAAAATACATCGTTTGTGGTGGTCGAAATCAAGGTTGTCGACCAATATGTTTATTTTCAATATACTATACTAATTTGATGCAACAGCCTTACTAATTTATGTTTTTTAAAATTAGTACAAGAAATAGGCGCGAACTTGGGAGTGTAGCTATTACGTTATGATATACACGACTGAGTGCATAGAGAAAATCCAAGAAGATGTACTTAAACTTGACAAGGTAAGTGTACATTTGTTTGTATTAATGTTTCTAACTAACCTTTGCCAAATATTTAATAATATTATGTTATTATCATATTTTCAAAAAAGATTGGAAACCCTACTCCCAGGATGATATCAACAATGTGCGGAATTCATTGGTTAGGCATCTAATTATCAATCGGTCAGCAACATTGGGGAATCCCGATATTGGTAGGGTATCTCAAGTTAGATAAGCATTGAAGTTTAGAAATGTCGGAATATATTTGTAGTAATTTCTATTCTCATCTATAGATTATTGCTTGGTCAACATTATCTATAGATTTTTGTTAAGGTACAAGATATTATCGTTTATTGTTTTTAAATTTGGCTATGTATCGAGGCCTTTTCTGTGCCTGGAATATTAGTCAAAAATTTTTATACCAAAAGACCAGATTCTATTTCCGAGATCGAAAATAATTTTGGCTCTTTGTTTGTCATTTTCTATTGGTCAGAATATACTTTGCGAACTTGGAAACAGGGGACACAATTAAATTTCCGATCTCGGAAACAAATTGAGGGAGAAAATTATGCTGCAAAAAAAATTCTAGAGTGAGAACAGAAAATCCACACGAATCTGGAAATAAATTTTAATTTTATAAAGAGACGATTGTTAATTTCCGAACTCAAAAAATAATGAAGTTTCCGAGCTTGGAAAGTGTATGTAAGATACGAGGTAAAGCCCCAAGTTTCCGAGCTCTAAGATAATTAAAGGCGGTTCTATTCCAAAATTAAAGCCGGGTTTTAACCGCTTTCGTTAGCGATTTTTAAAGGTGATTCTTGGAACCTCCTTCTTTTCTGAATGATTAAATGCGAAATCATTAAAGGCGCTGGTCCAATATAGCAGTTTTAATAGGCCCCTCCTACTTCAGTGAAAGTAAGGGCAGTTTCATCGTTCTACTATCAATATTTCTAGTAATGTTTCTACTTTGGAAAATATACAACATATGGGGGGATAAATTAAAAGAGAAAGTGTGGAGATTATAGTGGGATGAAGGGAGTATATATAAAGATTGAGTCTCCTGACTGGCGGCCTATCCATAAATTTATGAACACGGCACTTAAATTTTTACCTTATACACTGCATTTGTTAAATTACATACTAAATATAAAAAAATTAAAATGAATTTTTTTATATTTTATATTTTCAAATTCAAATGCATAATATTGCTTGTTTTAACTTTTAAAATATAATATTTAAATTTTATAAAAAAATAATGACATTAAAAGTAAAAATCATTATGAACTATTCATAAATTTAAGGAAATTTAAGGAAAGACGGTCGGATACTTTCTTTATATATGAAAGCTAAGATTCTTGAATATGGTACATTTCCAGTAGTAAAATACAATGTTTGTCTTAATCATGCACTATATATGGATACAACTGAAAGAGTCAAATAACAAGATTAAAAAAATACTATGCACTTATTCTTAAAAATACTATGCACGTCTCGACTGACTGTCTTAATGAGATAAGGTCACGGATAGAGCTGTCAATATTTGACCCGAATTTCTCATCCGACCTAAATCGACTCAACTGAATTCAACACGAACCTGGTCCTGACCCGTAAAATATTAACCCAAATTCAAACTCGACTCGACCCGAACTCAACCCGAAACTCAATTTTGACCTGAAAACCTGGGTTCAAACCCAAACCCGACCCGACCCGAACTCAACCCGAAACCCAATTCTGACCAGATAATTTGTGTTCAAACCTGAACCCGACTCGACCCAAGGACACCCATTAAGCCCTCGATCACTAGTGACAGATTTCGCCAAAGCGATAGTGACACTTCTAATCTTGGGACA
>JAULKM010026422.1:0-13896 GCA_032355605.1 Rubia tinctorum | reverse complement strand
TGGTGGTGGTGGTGGTGGAGGAGGAGGAGGAAGGTGGTGGTGGAGGAAGGTGGTGGTGGTGGTGGTCTGAGGTAAAAATTGTCCTAACACTTATAAGTTTTAAGTCAAAGGGCATTTTAGTCATTTTATGCATGGTCAACGCCAGAAATAGTGGTTTAGGGTTATGTTGGCACTTATATCAACTAGTTAGGTTATTTTTTGCACTAAAAATTATTTGAGGGTTATATTGGTATTTACTCAATTAGGTAGAGATATATTGGCATATATCTCATTATTTGATTAAAGTTATAAATTATGTGTCTTTTAAAGGAAAATGGCAAAAGTATTATGAGTTATAAATATATGTATAAAATAGCATATAATAAAAACTAAATCTAATCTTAAAAATATGTCAACTAACTTTAAAAGTTTAGTGTATAATTTAAGTAATACAACGTCTAAGTGAAAATATATGGTGGGTAGTTCATAACTTAATGAGAGGTCATATGTTAGGAAACGTTCTCAGAGAATAATAAATTATAATTCTATAAACTATTTAAACAAAACAAATAAGACTGTCTCTCTCTTGATGTATGGGCGATAAACATATACTGCTTGTGTGATCGAAAAATATGGGGGAAAGGACAGGGCCGGCTAAGGAAAACGGTGGCCCTGTCATCTGAGGAATAGAGGGATGTCAAACTGGAGAGCAGAGAAAACTATACAAAAAAAGAGATGAGGAACAGAAGGTGACAAACCAAAAACTCAGAGATCAAGAGGTACAGATCATTCAGGAGGTGAATTGAACTGAGATAAACACTGATTCAGCTGAAACTAAAACTAGTGAGCTATGGGTTGATGTTATTAGTGGGAATCAGGTACAAGAAAATGGTTTACAAATTGATTTCATAGCTCTAAAAATTGGAAATGGAGAGATAGAAATAGAAATTGATTTGGATGATGTTGAGGAGGAGATTAAATACTGGGATTCTGCTCTGATTATGTATGTGATGGGAGGGGATTTAACTATGAATGCCTTAGGAAGATATATGATTAGATTCTGGTCATTCGTTGATTTTCCTGAGATGTTATATAATGATGAAGGATATTTCATTCTAAGGTTTAAATCAATCAAGGATAGAGATGAGGTATTGAGGAGGAGGCCTTACACTATTTTTAATATGACTATCTTCTTATATATCTGGAAGAAGAACTTTTGTATGAAAGATGATATGGTGAAATTTTTGCCTATTTTGGTTAAATTTCCTGAATTGTCTTTGCATTTGTGGGGAGCTAAGAGCCTGGGAAATATTGGTAGTGTTGTGGGTAAACCATTATTCACTAATGAATGTACTGCTAGTAAGTTGAGGGTGTCATATGCTCGAATTTCGGTTGATGCTGATATTTCTTAGGAAGTCTCAGATTCAGTGATTATTAAAGATGTTGAGGGGAACAAGATTAAACAAGAGATTGTGCTGGAATGGAAGCATCAATTCTGTGATAAGTGCCTAATTGCACGTCACTGTTGCAGAAAAGAGGAAATTTGGACAAAATTTGTGCAGAAAGGGGGTGCCTAAAGCAGCTGATGTGAAGGAGAAAAAGGTGAGTGATGATGAAAAATATGAAAGCCAGGAGGTTGATGTTGAACTGATTCCCCAAGACTGGAGTGTGGTGAAAACTAAAAGCAAATGGAAGGGTAAAATGGAGTTGAACCTAAATGAATTAGCATATAGTAAAGTCAAGGAGAAAGCTGATAGTCAGAGGGTTGGGATTGGTCTATTTGATGCCTTAGGGCATACACCATGATTATATCCTGGAATGTCAAGGGGATGAATAACTCAACAAAGAGTAGAGAGATTAACTCTCGTCTCTATGGTATGAATCTAATTCTTGCTATCCTAGTTGAAACAAGAGTTAGAAAAGACAAAAAAAGTTAGGAGAAGGTTTGGAGATAAATGGTGTTTTGCTGATAATTGTGATTTTCATCCTAATGGTAGTTTATGGATTTTGTGGGATCAGAAGAAAATTTATTTGAAAGTAGTAAAGAATACTGACTAGATGATGTGCTATGAACTTAGGAGCAGAAATGGAGAATTATGGAGCTGGTTTTCAGATATTTATGCTGATAACCATTTGAAGAACAGGAAAACATTATGGGCAGATATAGACAATATGCCAGACAAAATGCAAGGGCCATGGATAATAGTTGGGGACTTTAATAATGTCCTAACAACTAAGGATGTAACAGAAAGAAATGATGTTAAGGCTCAGGAATTCAAGGATCTGGAACAGATGATGGATAAGGTAGGGTTATTTGAATGTGAATCTGAAGGGGACTATTATACATGGACAAATAGACATCTGGAAGGTGTAATCTATTCAAGGATAAACAGGGTGATAGTTAATGTTGAATAGTTTCAAATATTCCCTACAGTTAGAGTGGGGAATTTGGCACCTGGAATCTCTAATCATGCCTTTATCGGAATCAGTATACAAGAAGTGCGTAGGAAATTGAGCAAAAAATTCAGGTTCTTAAACTGCCTCTTTAAGGATTAATTCTGAAGTATTTAAAACTATATTGTGTAGTTGGAGTAAGGAACTAATTGGAAGACCGATGTTTAGAGACTAGAGGAAGTTGCTCAGATTATTGGAGGATCGGAAAAGGCATACTAAAAAATAGCAGGTGCAAAATTGAAGCTGGAGCAAGCCAAAACTGAGTTAAGTTTGGCACAAAATGATTTGATGGTGGATAGAATGGAGAAAATGAAGATTCAAAGAGTTATTGACTGTAATGCAGAAGTTATAGATGGAATGAGATTGATGAGAAGATTGCTAGGCAAAAATCCAAAGTTGATTGGCTAAGATTGGGGGATGAAAACATTAATTATTTCCATGCCTCAGTTAAAGCTAAAAACAAAGCCCTGGGGATTCTGAAAATGGAGAGAAGTGATTGCTCTGAAACTGAAGTGCAGGAGGAAATGGAAGAGGAATTTTATTTTTTCTATGAGAATTAGGTGGGAAAGAAAGCTCAAAGTATTAAATGTATTGATGTGGGGATTATGAGAAGTGGAAATACAATGAATAGAGATGCTCAGAGGAGATTAATTGCAGAAGTCACAGAACCTGAAGTTATGAAAGCTTTGAAAAATTATAGGTGATCTAAAGACCGCAGGAGAGGATGGATTTATAGCTAATTTTTTTAAAGCCAACTGGATTTTGATCAGGGAGGATTTTATGGCTGCAATCAGGGATTTGTTTGAAAATGGCAGGTTGTATAGAGTTGTTAATTGTACAGTGATAAACTTGATTCCTAAGCATCAGAGTGCTAATGCTGTCAAGGATCTTAGGCCCATTTCATACTGTACTACTATGTTTAAAATCATCTCTAAAGTTTTGACTGACAGGTTAAGCAAGGAGATTAGTGGGATAGTTATGGAGGATCGGGTTGCATTTGTTCTTGGCTTAAATATCCATGATCATATCATGATGAATTTTAAGTTAATCAAAGCCTATAATAGAAAGAGAGGAGGAGCAAGGTGTATGTTTCAAATGGATATTCAAAAAGCTTATGATACTGTAGATTGGAACTCACTGGAAGCCATAATGAAGGAAGTTGGTATACCAAGTAAGTTTGCATGTGGACTATGATCTCTATTAAGACTGTGTGTTTTAAATACATGATTAATGGAAACTATACTAAACTGATCCAAGCTAAGAGGGGACTTAGACAGGGGGATCCAATTTCCCCTTTATTGTTTGTGCTTGTCATGGAATACTTAAGCAGGTGTTTGAAAATTTTACTGGGGAATAAGGATTATAAATTTCATGCTAAGTGTGAGAAACTTGGGCTGATCAATTTGAGTTTTGCTGATGATGTTCTGCTGATGACAAAAGGGGAGCTAAAATCAGTACAAACTCTAATGGGTGCCTATAAGATATTTGTTGATTCAACAGGTTTGATGGTAAATAATGCCAAATTTAAAGTGTAATTTGGGGTTGTACTGATGAATTTAAGAAACATATCATTGAGTTTACTAGTTTTGAGGATGGAAGATTGCCATTATGTATTTGGGAGTGCCTCTAACCAGTAAGAAACCAAACCTGTTTACATGCCAGCCACTGATTGAAAAAAAAAATGGTTAGTAAGCTGAAGCATTGGAGTGCCAAAACACTAAGCTATGCTAGGAGATTACAATTGATCAATAGTGTATTATTTGTTGTCAATTTTTGGATGTAGATCTTTCCTTTGCCAAAAGCTATGTCGAAACATGTGGAAGCTTTGTGTAGATAATTCCTTTGGAGTGGTGGGGATTCGATAACAAGGAAGGCTCTTATTGCTTGGAAAAAAGTCTGTGATGATGAGAAATATGGAGGGCTGAATGTAATCTCATTAAAAGAGTGGAGTGTAACTAATATTCTGAAAAATCTATGGAACTTATGTACAAAATCAGATAAAACGTGGATCAGATGGATACATGAGTACTACATATATACAGGATGGAGATGTGATGACTACTGTGTTTCCTAAGGATTGCTTCTGGGTTATCAAAAGCATGCTGAAGAGCAGAGACAAGGTGAAGGATTCAGAGGTATGGAGAAAACAAATCGACACTGCAAAGTTTAGTATGAGGAAAACTAAAAAAAAGTATCGGAAGAGAGAAGGATGCAGTGGGCTGGTGAAAGCCATTTTATGGGAATTATGTTAGGCGGAGAGCTAAATTCATTTTATGGATGGCTTGGCATGAGAAGTTGGCTACCAAGGATCGAATGAGGAAATCTGGTATTCATGTGGAAGCAAAATGCTCTTTCTGTGATGAAGATGAAACAATGAGACACTTGTTTTATGGTTGCGAGAAAACACAAAGATTCTGGGAAGAGGTTTTGACATGGTTGCGGTTAGAAGAGAACCAGGACAGTGAAACTCATAACTGAATTGGTTGCTGCTACATGGGAAAAGCAAGGGGTAGAAGAGTTTAATTAAAATGGTAGAAGCTGAGGCTTTGTACAGAATATGAAAATGGAGAAATTCTATCAGTTTTGGTAAGGTTGATAAATAACTTGTAGTTAGAGACATTATAGAATGTGTAGTTACCAGGGCTTGGGCTAAACTAAAGTTGAGATTACACTGTGATGGGTTTATGATTTTGGACAGTTAGTAGTTGATGGTGATGTGGAGGATATGATATAAATGCTGAAAATTTTGAAAGAAATGAAAGTTATTTACTTCCATCTATAAACTATTTAAACTATACTGTATATTTCTTTTATTCAAATAAATAATTATTTGCAAATTTGTGAATTTAAAATGCTATTATATTATTAATCAAAACAATAACTATATTATATTATAATGTACACAAAGTTGAGATAATTAACATTAGAAAATAGAAATATTTCAGTAAAAAGAAAATAAATACATCTTTATGGTTTTTAACATTAGAAAATAGAAATATTTCAGTAAAAAGAAAATAAATACATCTTTATGGTTTTTAAAGAGGAAAAGTCAAAACCACGGTTTGATATCATTGTTCATGAATGTCTAAATTAGGGTTGGCCATCAAGTCGGTTTAATCAATTTTTGCTTTATTCGATTTGATTTATTCGATTTGATTTATTCGGTTTTGCCCCTAAAATACTCAATATCCAAACCAATTCGAATAACCCAAAAAATTGAATTATCCAGCCAAATTCGTGATTCAGTTTCAGTTTCAATTCGGTTTCAAACCGAATAAATCAAATTTATGGAATTTTTTAAAAACAATTACTAAAAATATATATTGATTTTGATTTAAATTAAAAATATGTATTTTTAATTTTAATTAAAATATATAATTTAATTTTAATTAAAAATATGTAATTTAATTTTAATTAAAAATATGTAATTTAATTTTAATTAAAAATATGTAATTTAATTTCTACTTCATCAAACTCAAGGGTTCAAAATAAAAATCTAACAACTATAATACAAATTCAAGCATAAAAATTTTAACATTACATTTAATATTAAAGATCAAACAAAAAATTAAATTTTTAGTCAAACAAAAAATTAAAATGAAAATCACATGCCACTCCACCACTATGTGGAGTTCAAGCGGGTATAGAGATTGATGCAATTTAACAAGAATAACAGCAAACATAATATGGTATTTTGTCCACCAATGAAGAAAGTTCTTATTTGCTCCTATTGATTTTCGTTCGCAACTGGAGAGTCCATAGAGATGGGTCTCAGCAATAGGTGAATAACTAAGAACATAAATGTCAACTGGGGTAATCCGGTCACAACTTCTAACTACAGAGTATGAATAATGATAGTAGCTGGCAACATTTGTACAGCTTCTCATTGATAATTTTTAGAGTTTAAAATTACATTATTAATAAATATAATAAATATATTTTTATTTGTAATTCGGCATTCAGGTTGGGTTTCAGATTGAGTTTCAATATCAAAAAAACCAAAAAATCATATTCAAGAATCCGTTTGGTCAATTCGGCTATCCAAAAACCATATTATAAATTTGGTTCAGGTTCTTTGAATCCAGATTATTCAATTTTCGCTTCGATTTTTTATTTTTTTTCCTACCCCTAATTTGAATAGAACTGTACCTACGAAAATATGAGTGAAAATAGATTATATTCATAGTATTGCAATTGTATGTTCACTTTAAATTATTTTATTCAATCAAAAAATAAATAATAAATAATAGAACCACGAATAGAAATTAGAATATGTATTTTCATCTTGTAAAAAAACTTAATTAAATAAAATTAATCAAAGCATATCATAGTTAAAAAATAAAGAAATATAAACAATCTTGTACATTTTAAAGTTTATATATTACATTTTTTTTAATCATTATGACTTAAAATGTTTTATGATTATTATTTTTAAAAGAAAATGAGGCTTATGTTATCTACACCTATAGTAAAAGCGTAAACCATTCTTTCCTCTCCGGTTTAGAAACGGTACATAGTTTCTCCACCTTCAACTTCGTAGTTGCTTCATTCTGCTTTGTTTGTAAGACCATGGGCAATGAAAAGAAAGTACAAGTGGTTTCTTACCAATCAAATACATTATTACTCTCAATGTCTCGCTCACTTCCACCTCATCCTAAAAAACCACTAAGAAACGACTTCATCTTTTCTTCCACAATGGTAAAAATCACTCTCTACTATTCATTGACCCCACTATATTTTTTCTATCCTACTCATTAATTTTACCATTAACATTTAATTTAAATAAATGTGTCCACCCAAAATAAACTAAATGTGAAATTCAATAATACGTTTTTATTTTTAAAATTTTATTTCGGGTCCCACCAAGTGAGAGGTTGTGAGGTTTCTTGCGGAAACTGGGGGTGATTTTTTAATAAGAAACCACCATTGTGGACTTGTATGGTTTCTTAGTGGTTTCTAAGATTTGATTGAAATGTAATAAGAAACCATTAAGAAACCACCACTGCACATGCTCTAATCCGCAATTTTTCGACTCACTACTGCAAGTACGCAGCTGGTCGTCAGTATTCGGTCATTGTTAGGATAAATGAGATCGGTGACTGAGATTTGATTGAGATATGATAGGATATGATAAATATTTATTTTACTTTCAAACTCATTCTTGTAACCTATATAAACTGTACTACTCATTATAATAAAGTATTCAAACATTTAGCCTTTACATGGTATCAGAGTCTCTTCTAATGGATCCATTATTCTCTCTTCTTTTTCCCGGCCATATTTCCTCTAGTTTTAATCCCTGATAGGAAATTCCGGCCTCTCTCCCATCTTTCTGGCTTCCCTTCATAGATCAAATTGTCTTCTTTGGCTGGCCTTTTTGGTGACCTGTTTTGGGTTCTCTCTTTTCGTCATCGCCCCTCTTTTCCCGGTGTTTTCTGTTTCAAATTCGATCGACGTATCTACGATCGTGCCTACTTCAACTCGGTTTCTTTTCGATTTCTCAGATTTGTATTCCGACATCCTCTTCAAGCTCTCGGCGGAGACTCTCAGTTTCAGTGACAAGAAGAAGTGCAGACTGTGCTCAACACGCGCAAGACACCCCCTTGACACTTCTGGCAAGCTCATGTTTCCACGCGCCTATCACATACGCGTGTTTCCACGTGCCCGAGGGATTACCTAGCAACTCTTGTTTACACCGCGCCTTGCACGTATAGTGATTTCCATTTTTTTTCAAAAATGATTTCCTATTTTTTATTGCCTCATGGCTCAATGGATTATTGACTCTGGAGCCACAAAACACATGGAACCATATCCTCATGTCGTTGATCATGTAACCCCACGTTATGGTGTCAATGACCGTATCATTGTTGGTAATGGTGCTAAACTCCTTATTACTCATATTGACAATTCTCATATTTCAAAATCTTTATCCCTCTACGATGTGCTTATTGTGCCTAACATTACTAAAAAATTCTTTCGATTATCAAATTAACTTGGGATTTAAATTCCATTGTCTGCTTTGATGATCGCTCATTCATTATTCAACATAAAATCACTAAGAATTTTTTTGATCATAGTCATAGTGTGGGATTTATGTTTTAGATTATGGTGTATCTGCTTTATTGTCTACTGTGGAATTAGATAAGTCATGTGCGTCTTTTGAAACCTGACATGCTAGACTTTGTTATGTTCAGCATTCCATTATTTCTAGTTTGCGTGCTTCTAGATCCTTATTTGTCTCATCAATTTTCCCCAAACCTACCCTTTTTCATGCGTGTGAAAAGGCTAAAGGGAAACGTTTATCTTTTCATACAAATGATAAACGTGTTGCTGAGGTGATTGACATAGTTCATTGTGAATTATGGGAGCCCTCTCCTGTTTTTCTATGATGGTTTTTCCTACTATGTTCTTTTCCTTGATGATTATTCTCGACTTTAGAGGTTTTACCCAGTACAACGCAAATATGATTTTTGGGATGTTTATCACCAATTTGAGGACTTTGTTGAAAAACAAGTTATCTTCCACCATTAAGGTGTTTCAGAGTGATGGAGGAACCAATTTCGTAAATGGCCGCTTACGTTCTCACCTTCATACAAAGGGAATTCATCATTAGATTTCTTGTCTATATACTCCTGAGCAGAATGGTCGGGTTGAGAATAAGCGCCACCACATTATTGATATGGGCTTGTCTATGATATACCACTCACATGTCTCTCTCTCCCACTAGCCTGATGCCTTTGTTGTGGCTACTTACACACTCAATTAGTCTCCCACTGTTGTTCTTGGTGCGCGATCACCATTTGAAGTTATTAATGATCGAGTTCCACATACACCAATTTCCATGTGTTTGGTTGTTGGGTCTACCCTTTCATTTGCCCCTCTGCCGATCACAAGCTGTCTCCCCGCAGTATACCCTGTGTATTTATTGGCTACAACTCGTAGTATAAAGGTTTTCAGTGCCTCAATCATTCTACAGGAAGAATCAACGTCACTCGACATGCTCATTTTGATGAGACGTGTTTTCCCTTTGCCCCATCCATTCCTTTGGCGATCGGTTCTCCACCTTCAGTATTAGACGTTTCTGCCTTTCTTGATCTTTGTTATTATTCGACATATTCTTTTCCTACATTTTCTCAATCGAGTCATGCTCCTTGTTCTATGTGCTCCTCAGACTCGGACAAGGGAGTGGCCACACCACCAACTCCTTAGGCCTAGTCTAAACCCATGACGACCTCCCCTTCTTGGTCCCCTCCAGCTTGTACTGTTACCATCTTGGCCTCGCTCTCTGAGTCGCCACCTGCTCGCACGCACCGGATGATCACCGGGACGATGAACCCCTATCTCGTTCAAAATTTCTATACAACTGCCCTTTCTTGACGCTTCTTGCCGCCCTCGGTCCTTCTCTAATTATGAGGTATCTAGTTTACTTGTTGCCCTAGTGTCCCAGACTGATCCCACGACTATCGTGCGACTCTTTGTCATTAATATACTTGGGATTTGGTCCCTCGCCCTCCAGATGTGAATGTTGTCGGTTCCAAATAAGTTTTTCGTCTCAAGTATCGGCCTGATGGTACTATTGATCGCTACAAGGTTCGACTAGTTGCGCATAGTTTTTCTTAAATTCCAGGATTTGATTTTGATCATACCTTCAGCCCTGTTGTAAAAGCGTCCATTGTTCGTACTGACCTTGACATTGCCACCATGTGTCGTTGATCCCTCTACGATGTGCTTATTGTGCCTAACATTACTAAAAAATTCTTTCGATTATCAAATTAACTCGGGGATTTAAATTCAATTGTCTGCTTTGATGATCGCTCATTCATTATTCAACATAAAATCACTAAGAATTTTTTTGGTCATGGTCATAGTGTGGGATTTATGTTTTAGATTATGCTGTATCTGCTTTATTGTCTACTGTGGAATCAGATAAGTCATGTGCATCTTTTGAAACCTGGCATGCTAGACTTGGTTATGTTCAGCATTCCATTATTTCTAGTTTGCGTGCTTCTAGATCCTTATTTGTCTCATCAATTTTCCCCAAACCTACCCTTTTTCATGCGTGTGAAAAGGCTAAAGGGAAACGTTTATCTTTTCATACAAATGATAAACGTGTTGCTGAGGTGATTGACATAGTTCATTGTGAATTATGGGAGCCCTCTCCTGTTTTTCTATGATGGTTTTTCCTACTATGTTCTTTTCCTTGATGATTATTCTCGACTTTAGAGGTTTTACCCAGTACAACGCAAATATGATTTTTGGGATGTTTATCACCAATTTGAGGACTTTGTTGAAAAACAAGTTATCTTCCACCATTAAGGTGTTTCAGAGTGATGGAGGAACCAATTTCGTAAATGGCCGCTTACGTTCTCACCTTCATACAAAGGGAATTCATCATTAGATTTCTTGTCTATATACTCCTGAGCAGAATGGTCGGGTTGAGAATAAGCGCCACCACATTATTGATATGGGCTTGTCTATGATATACCACTCACATGTCTCTCTCTCCCACTAGCCTGATGCCTTTGTTGTGGCTACTTACACACTCAATTAGTCTCCCACTGTTGTTCTTGGTGCGCGATCACCATTTGAAGTTATTAATGATCGAGTTCCACATACACCAATTTCCATGTGTTTGGTTGTTGGGTCTACCCTTTCATTTGCCCCTCTGCCGATCACAAGCTGTCTCCCCGCAGTATACCCTGTGTATTTATTGGCTACAACTCGTAGTATAAAGGTTTTCAGTGCCTCAATCATTCTACAGGAAGAATCAACGTCACTCGACATGCTCATTTTGATGAGACGTGTTTTCCCTTTGCCCCATTCATTCCTTTGGCGATCGGTTCTCCACCTTCAGTATTAGACGTTTCTGCCTTTCTTGATCTTGGTTATGATTTGACATCTTCTTTTCCTACGTTTTCTCAATCGAGTCATGCTCCTTGTTCTATGTGCTCCTCAGACTCGGACAAGGGAGTGGCCACACCGCCAACTCCTTAGGCCTAGTCTAAACCCATGGCGGCCTCCCCTTCTTGGTCCCCTCCAGCTTGTACTATTACCGTCCCGGCCTTGCTCTCTGAGTCGCCACCTGCTTGCACGCACCAGATGATCACCAGGACGATGAACCCATATCTCGTTTAAAATTTCTATACAACTTCCCTTTCTTGACGCTTCTCGGCACCCTCGGTCCTTCTCTGATTATGAGGTATCTGGTTTTCTTGTTGCCCTAGTGTCCCAGACTGAGCCTACGACTATCGTGCGAATCTTTGTGTTCCTCGATGGGTGTCAACCATGGATGGGGAAATTCATGCACTTTGCCATTAATATACTTGGGATTTGGTCCCTCGCCCTCCAGGTGTGAATGTTGTCGGTTCCAAATAAGTTTTTCGTCTCAAGTACCGGCCTGATGGTACTATTGATCGCTACAAGGTTCGACTAGTTGCACATAGTTTTTCTTAAATTTCGGGATTTGATTTTGATCATACCTTCAGCCCTGTTGTGAAAGTGTCCACTGTTCGTACTGACCTTGACATTGCCACCATGTGTCGTTGACCCCTTCATCAGCTGGATGTTCGCTTTTTCAATAGCATTCTGGACACTCCTATCTACATGGCCCAACCAGTTGGATACAAGAATGATGCTCATCTTGATTGTGTCTACTGTCCATGGAAATCTATTTATGGCTTAAAGCAGGCTCCTTGTGCGTGGTTCCAGCATTTCAGCACTTACCTCCATGACCTTGGCTTCGCTTGCAGCTCGGCCAACACGTCATTGTTTGTCTTTTCTCAAGGTACTACTCTTTTTATCGCTTAGTTTATGTGGATGAGATTATTATCATTGGAAACGACTCCTCGCCCATTCGTCAGTTCATTGCCAAAATTGATAAGGAGTTTTCCATTAAGAACTTGGGCTCCTTGCATTATTTTCTCGGTTTGGAGGTAGATTCTACTTCTTCAGGTTTATTCTTGGGACAGGATAAGTACACTCATGATATTCTTTGAAGAGCTAGGATGACTGATGATTTTGCGGTCTCTACGCCATTTTGCAGTCCCAGCTTCATACTAGTACTGGTGGGAAATTTTCCAACCACGCTATTTATCGGTCATTGGTTGGTGGGTTGCAGTATCTTACTATCACCCGTCCCACTCTTCCCTTCGCGGTTAATTCTGTTAGTCAGTATCTTTAGGATCTTAAGGATGATCACTTTGTCGTAGTTACTCGTATTCTTCTTTATGTTCGTGGGATTATGCACTATGGTCTATCTTTTTACTTAGACCATTCTTCTGAGGTGCTGGGCTACTCTGATTCATATTGGGCATGATTTCTTTAGACTCATTGTTCTACATATGGGTATGTTGTCTTCCTTGGTGGCGATATCATTTCTTGAAGTGCTAAGAAGCAACCCACGGTTTTCCGTTCAAGAACTGAGTTTGTATATCATGCTTTGGCTAATACTGCGGCAGAGGTAGTCTGGATTTTCATCTCCTTCGCGACCTCTGAATTTCCTTGTCCAGTTCCCTACTTCTTCTCTATGATAACAAAAATGCCATTTTCTTGCTCAAAATCCTGTTGCGCATAAGCGGGCGAAACACGTTGACATTGATTATCATTTTGTTCATGAGCTGGTTTCATCAAGCAAGCTTTGTCTACACAATGTTCCCACTCCACTCCAACTTGCAGATGTATTCATGAAAGGATTATCTCATCTTTATATGATTTTTTTTGTCCAAGCTTTGCGTCTCTAAGCATCCGACGCTTTGCTTGAGGGGTGTGTTAGGATAGACGAGATTGGTGACTGAGATTTGATTGAGGTATGATAGGATATTAGATATTTTTTCCTTTCAAAATCATTCTTTGTAACCTATATAAATGGTACTGACCATTATAATAAATTATCCAAATATTCAACCTTTACGGTCATCTTATCCATTTCCTACTTCTTCACCTGTCATCCTCCTTTGTTTCGGCCTCTCACGCGTTCACCTCTTACACCGGTCGGCTTTTGTCCACCATTTATAATTTATTATTTGGGTGACTCATTGATGCGTGTCAGCATAGATTTCATCCATTGTTTATTGTTTACATTCTCCTTGTGTTAATTAGGATTTTTTTCTTATCTCCTACTTATATTTGCAGGTTTTTATGTGCAAGTTTATCATCTTCTACAATCGGGATGCCATGGAAACTATCAGACTAGATGACCGCCACTTGATTAGGTGCTAGTCTTATTTTGGAACTGTTTTTTGTGTGGTGATATTCGAATTGATTTTTTCTTGTCACATGTGGGCTTTTAATATGTTTGGGGTATTGCGTGTGATTTTAGGTGTCTGAAAAACTGGTTTTACCGTTTTAGTAGATTTAATCGTTAAGCCTATGTTCCAACGTAGGTTATCCTAACCAAGTATGTAATGTAAATAAATGCAAGACACACAACTTGGTTACGCAGTTCGGTGAAATCCACCTACGTCT